>JAAGKR010000797.1:158771-162579 GCA_011419295.1 Clarias macrocephalus
TATTTTGTTTCTTTCTTTGTTTTAACAAGTATGCATTTCTGTATATTTTTCATGCTATACTACAGAGTAGTGGAGATTAGAGTGACCATGTCAGTAAAATGAAATATACAGTACAGACCAAAAGTTTGGACACATCTTCTCATTTAAAGAGTTTTTTTTTTTTTTTCATTTTCATGACTATGAAAATTGTAGATTCACACTGAAGATATCAAAACTATTAATTAACACATGTGGGATACATAACAAAAAAGTGTAAAACAACTGAAAATATGTCATATTCTAGGTTCTTCAAAGTAGCCACCTTTTGCTTTGATTACTGCATATAATGTGTATATATATTTTTTTTTCTGAATATAGAAAATTCTGAATTCTGAAAAATAAAAGGTAATTATACACTATATGGCCACATACAGTACATGTGACCTTTATGTCCTTGTTTATGATCCTATTTCTAATGCATGCTGTTAATATGGATTTATATTGTTGTAATATTCCTGGGAAAACTTTCCGCTAGATTTTGGAGTATGTGGAGATTTTGCACTGTTGTTGATGACGAGGCCTGGGGGGCAGTCTGGTTTTTTGCTTATCCCAAAATTGCTCAATGGTGTTGTGGTAGGGCTCTGTGCAGCACAATCAAGTTTTTCCAAACCAACTTTGGCAAATTGTATCTTCATGATGTACAGCAGCATTGTCATGCTGGAACATCTTTTGGCCTTTTAGTTCCAGTGAAAGGGAGCTATATTTCAACAGCGTACAAAGACAGTCTGTACAACCATTTTGCATCCAACTGTGTGGCAAAAGGGTCATAAAGGTCCATATTTGGTAGTCACAGTCAGGCGACTACATAATTTTGAGACATATTTTACCAAGGTTGAAGTGAAAGAACTTGATACGGAACTGAACAACTTTAGGATGAAATGGAACAACAACTTCACACCAGGCCTCTTTGTCTGACATTAGTGCCCACCCCTTGTGTTCATTTGAGTAAATAGGCACAAATCCCAATAACCACAGCTCAAAATGAAATGGATGATCCTCACTCTAGTATATTTTGGTGTTAAAATGTGGCACTTCTAGACAACATACATAAAGTTTGGCAAGTCTTATACCCTCCACATACACTAATCAGCCATAACATTAAAACCATTAACTTTAAACCCACTAGGTTTTAGGTTCCCCCTGTGCCACCAAAACAGCTCTGACACCTCAAGGCAGGACCCCACAAATTCTCTGAAGCTTTGCTGTGGTATCAGGCACCAGAAAGTTAGAGTCAGATCCTTAAAGGGCTCCATGGATCAGACTTGTTTGTCCAGCACATCCCATAGATGCTCATTTAGATTAAGATCTGTATATAGCTATATAGTGGGAAAGGTGTTTAACATAGTATAAAGTCCACTTTCAGCCCCTGAGATTCAGGTACAAAACTGTTCATGGAAATTTCAGTCCTATGCTACAGTGTTTAGTGACTGTAGACCATTTTCATGGGTACTGAGTGGAACCATCCTCAGTCACCACACAAATCCCAAGCAGACCATGTGGGACCATCCTCAGCAGCAGCTAAACCTCCATGTGAACTCCATCCAAAAGCGGGGCACCAGGACATGTATCGGACAGGTCCGGAGGGCTGAGGGAGTCAGGATTGCTGGCAACTAAAAGTGCCATGTGTAGTCACTCAGATTCCCTTTATTAATCCTATTTGGTAGGTCTGTTTATATAAAGCAGATTTTACGGGCTGGCACGGAAACAGCCAAAGCCTATGTTGGAACCAATATGTGTAAGGCAAAATAATTCACCCCTGATGGAATGCCAGTCCATCAAAGAACATGATGCGCACACACATTCAGACCTATGAGTAGATCTCCACTGTAGATCAAAGCAGTGATAGTCAGTTGAGGTTGTGTTTTATTCTCAAGAGAGTAGTTAACATCTCAAAGTCTTTTGTCAGCTGCAATTTGATGTTTCAACTTTGTTATTCAGGGGCAGCACATGCACATTGGTAACTATTAGCAGTAGGTAAGGACCACCTAGTAAGTGGAAATTGGACAATTTGGAACAAGTGGGTGTAAAACTACAGCTATATGTGCTGCACACATTTTTTTCATACAACTGAGGAGATTTTCCAGGTGTTCTTTTGAGTTGCTCTGGTGTGTGCATCCTGCAGTAACTCCCAGTGGAGTTTAGAGCTGCATAGACTTCACTCTTAAACCTTTCAATCTAGTTTGATTGGGTTAAGGTTGGGTGATGGTTCAAGGTATCTCATTCCACCCAGAGGTGCCTCCTCCCTCTTCAAATCTCAATGCAGCTTTGACATGTGTTGGGGGGGGGGGGGTCATTGAAATTTAAATACGTTAAAACATTAAAAAAAAAAAAAAAAAAAAGCTTTCAACAAGCAGTAGGTTTGCATTTACATAGGTTGCATTTGTATAGAATTTAAATAGATAATATGGATATAAAGTTTATGTGCACTTTAACACAAGCGAAAAATGTCATTTCCATGTTTGAATATAATGTAGTAGTGACTTTGGTAATAAAACCTGATCCCTTTTTTTCATATGATGGTGCAGGTGTGTACGCTCTTGTGCCTCACCACAGGATGGACGAAGTAGAGGACCAGTAGTTGGGTCCATAACAGCAGGAGGTAGATTGCATATGTCAAGACCCCGTGCCCTTAATGGGCTGGATGGGGCCTATCTATTAAACCTGAGCACTTTTAAGTACTGACATGGATACTTGATGGTTTGAAAAGCCTACAAGCTGAATCAGCAGTGTAACTATAGGATCTCTCATCTATGCTGTATCCATTTACATGCTTTAGAAAGCTCAGCATAAAAACAATGTCATTCTACATCTCCTGGTCACCCAGAACATGACCGTGCCGTCTTACAGAACATCTGCCTCATGCTGTGAAAATGTCACCCTTTTTGACCGTGTACGGTTTTTCATTCTGACAGCAGTTTTACATTTTTATTTCAGCAAGTGCATCAAATTAGCAGTTTGGGTTTAAGTCCACCACATGGCCAGATGGTGCTAAAGCAGACATGCTGAGAAAAGTGTGTGAGGAAACTGTGAGTTTTAAAATGCCCTTTTAATGTCCTCCAGTAAAATGTTCATGAAGTCACATTCCCAATTATTCTCACATTCAACATTTGATTTAAAAAAAAAAAAAAAAAACTTGGACAGGGATGAAGCAACATCAGTAGAGAAACTGTTAAAAATGCTAAAAGAAGCATCTGGACTCAATTATGGAATAAGCAACAGCCCATGCACAGTATAGGAAGAATAATTCATAATTAAATTATTGTACATTTTATTCCCTCACACAATTTTTAATAAGTTACTAATTGGAGCTGTTTCTGTCAAAACAATACCAGATTGTTCTAGGCCTCGTATGCATCTATATGTAGCATTCAGTAAATATGGCATTTAAAAATTTAAAGCTTAAGCTAAATCCCCGTGAAATTGCATTGATTTGTAAGCCCATGAACATCTGCAGTGTAGCAATCTAGACTTCAACTCCCATCCCAGCATGCATTGCACCTCAAAGGAACCATGACATACCAGCAGCTACTTCAAATCCACAGGAGTAGGACTTCCAGCTCATAAGTAGTGTGTGTGGACAAGTCTCTCCATGTGAGTGTGAGTGGGGCGTATGTTAAACTTCATATATTAGTGTCTGCAGAAAAGAGAAGAAAAGGAAGAAAGATAGGATTTAATATTTGACCGTTTGCGTCCAGAACCTCATAACCTCCACTAAAAGGCATCTAGAGAATTACTTTTTTTTTTCTTTTTTTCGGTAAAAGCTGCATCA
>JAAGKR010000798.1:0-16378 GCA_011419295.1 Clarias macrocephalus
ATAATTTTCACAACCAAAAATTCCTGCAGGGATATGTTTTTCTTCAGTGACTGGGAATGACACAAGGAATGCGACAGTTGTAGCCCATGTTCTGGATACGTCTGTGTGTGGTGGCTCTTGAAGCACTGACTCCAGCTACTGTCCATGCCTTGTGAATCTCCCCCAAATTCTTGAATGGGCTGCATTTTATAATCTGAATTCTATCACATTTTTTCCTTCAATTCAACTTTCCATTAATGTGCTTGGATACAGCCCTCTGTAAACCAGCCAGCTTCTTTAGCAATGATCGTTTGTGGCCTACTGAACCAGACTGAGAGACCTTTTAAAGGCTCAGGAAAGCTTTGCAGGTGTTTGAGTTAATTAGCTGATTAGAGTGTGACACCATGTGATACTATGAGTCAATATTTAACTTTATCACAATATTAAAATTTTCTGAGATACTGAATTTTGGGTTTTCATTAGCTGTAAGCCATAATCATTAAAATGAAAAGAAATAAACACTTGAAGTATATCATACTGTGTGTAGTGAATCTATATAATAGACGAGTTTCACTTTTTAAATTGAATTACGGAAATAAATCAACTTTTCGATTATATTTTAATGTATTGAGATGCACCTGTATGTTGACATTATTAGCAGCAATTTACTACTTTCAATGTAATTTCACTTTAGTTCAATTCAGTTTTATTTATTTATATGACAATAGAAAAAAAACCTTGAGAGGAACCGAACAGGGAACCCATCCTCATTTGGGTGAAATCAGATAGCAGGAATTGATCTGCAGTCATACTGTGCTGTGTATAAGTAGGCTGGACATTCAGTATAACAGGAAAGGTGTTTGTTTATGTTAATATAAAGTCCACTTTTGTTATTGGACACACAGGTACAAAGCTGCTTGTGGGAATTGCAGTGCTATTCAGAGACTTCAGTCACAAGTCATCAGAGAACAGCCTTCTACATCAGACCATCTTCTTGGGCTAGTGCACACATTTCCAGTCACCACACACACCAGCTCAGGAGTTCCATGTTTACCTTGACAGAGAGAGAGAGAGAGAGAGAGAGAGAGAGAGAGAGAGAGAGAGCAGTTATTTATGGTCACAGTCACATAATGCATGAGGTGAATGTATATTTAGTGCAGAGTGCAAGCAAAGGGATTCCAGCAAGACTGACTATGACAGCATAAACTAAAAGGGAGAGCCAGAATGGAACACAGACATGAGGGCTCCCTGAGAAGTGCTTTATAGGTCAGTAGTAGTATTTTAAAACCAATGCAGTGTGGATAAGATAGGGTTCTTATTGTCTGGTTAGGACTCACTGCTGCATTCCGGACTAACTGGAGCTTCTTTACACACCTAGTAGTATATCCAGACAGTAAAGCATTACAATAATCCAACCTAGAGGTGATAAATGCATGTACCAGTCTTATTCCATCATGTAGTGACAATATATTAGTTTTCTCCAAAATATTTCATAAGATAAAAGAATGCGGGCCTCCGAGTGGCGCAGTTTTAAAGTCCTCGTCCTATCATCCGAGTTCGATTCCCGGGTGAGGCTGTAACCTCAGGCCTAGAGAGAGCTGATTGTCCGAGCTCTCTCAGAGGGGAGGGATGAGAGGTACTTAATGCTCCCACATTAATCGTAGCTCTACAGCCAATCAGGGGCATCTGTGAGCTCATGCAATCGGAAGGAGCGGATAGCGCTGTCCTCCGAGTGTGTTACTCCGCTCCCAACAGTGTGTGAGTGAGCAGTTCGAAAAGATGCGGTTGGCTGGCGTCACATGGTTTGGAGGAAACACATGGTAGTCTTCGGCCCTCTCGACTGAGTGGTAGTAGTAGTAGCGTAATGTGGGAGCCCCCTAGTGATGGGGAGGAATTGGACACGACCCTCCCCCCTCCCCCCAAAAAAAGGTAAAATCATGCTATCCTAGTAACATTACCTATATGAGCTGCAAATGAAAAACTGGAATCTATAATCATACCAAGGTCTTTTACTGCTATACATGATGAAGCAGAAGGAAGTTAGCACGCAGTGTCTAATATCTTTCACACATTCCTCAACTTTATTAGGGCCCAAGAACTGACATCAAAATTATTTTTTTTATTGAGAATTTAAATAGTGCTGAGATCACAAATGTATTAAAGCCTCTCTTGTTCTTTAAAGAATTATTTTTTTAATACATATTTTTTCAATCATCTTGGCCCTTTTGGGGGTCTTAAAATGCTAAAAACCTCGGGCACACAGGTTGGAATCTGATGCCATTAGGAGGCCTGCGAGTCTGGGGATGTTGTTGCATAGCTCATACACACATGCATATATACATGACACACTTGGTCCACTTTTAGATTTTATTGAGCTGAACAATTTTCACTACGCATGTCATGGACTCAACTCAACAGGTATTTTGGGTCATTTGCAAAATGCACACAATGGACACACATTACATACATTACACTACACACACACACACACACACACACACACACACACACACACACACACACACACACACACACACTACACATCCTACACATACAATGCACTTGCGCCGTTACAATCACCATCAAACCTGGCCCACATTGAGTGACATCAGCAACTGGGAATTTTTGGAGGGCTTACATGCTTAAAAGGAACACAGGTTGTATGTTGCACAAAGCTAGCGATGGCCAAGTGTTTGGACCGATCATCATATACTGTAACTGTGTGTCATCAGCACAACTGTAGAAACAAATACCATTCTTATGAATTATGTTGCCCAGAGGAAGCATGTGGAAAGAAAATAGGAGTGTGCCTAAAACAGAACCCTGTGGAACACAAAACTTTACTTTAGTATGAATTGAATAGTCACTATTTACATTTACAAACTGATAATCATTCAAATAAAACCTAAGCCAGGAGAGGGCAGTTACAGTACCTTAACTCCTACAACATTTTCATATCTATCAAGGAGAAAAATATAGTATAGTATGGTTGAATAACTGCTGATATGATGGATTTAGGAACACAATTAAAAGAGTAAACTATTTTAAAAAGGGATTCAGTTTTTCCTAGGAATATTTGTTTGAGAAACGTATAGGACATAGTACACTAGTTGATTTTGCAGAGATTAGTAAAATTTGTTCAGTCTCTTGAACTGGGGTAAAATAAAGTGTGGATCTTATATATTTAGATAATCACCTGCATCAATGTTTATTAAATTGACTGGTTTTAAAAGCCCAATTTTTTTGCCTGATATTTTCAATTTTGTTACTTGAAAAAAAAAAGTCCTCACTACTGCATGGTATTGATGTGCAGCTTTCTGTGGTGGTCATATTCCAAGTTAATCTGGCTACAGTAGAAAATAATAATCTAGCATTATTTTTGTTATCTTCTGTAAGAGTGAAGAGATTTGTTGATCTAGAAGCACTAAGATATTTTTATTATTCATTTGCATTATAGAACATTTGCTCTCCTTCCATGCTGTTTGAAATACTACCAATTTAGTTTGGAGATAATTATGTTCTAGTTTTTGAGCGGTTGTTTTAAGGTATGTGTGTGATCATTATAGCATGAAGCAAGTTTTTTTCTCTCTATTTTTTCTTTTAACTTGAGCTCAAGAGGTTGACTCAAAATATTCAGTCATCTGATCGAGTCTTGTGGGGTCAGCCAGTGATCAAATCATAGTTGTTAACTCTGGGAGATTAATGAAAAAACTCAATTTGGTAGTTAATACTGTATGAGTGCACATTTAATGTGGTAGCATGGCAATATATATACATTATTACTAAGACGCACATTAAATAAAATGAGATAATGATTACAGTTATATTATATCTGTGTGTGGCCATAACTATGAGTGGATCCTGCTAAGCACTGATCTAATCCTACTGAGTCCAAATTGGACATACTGTAAATGGTGTTCTCAGAGGGTCTTCTGGATTCTCAAAATGAATCTTAAATTCTCCAGTAATTAATGCTTTGTCTAAATGACCAGGTTTGAGAGAAAATCTGCAAATTGCAAATTAACAAAGAAATTCATAGTATGGCCCTTGAGGGGGGGGGGGGGGGGGCAGTAAATAAAAATTTGTGGAATTAAACAGACATTTGTGGCTATGCTTATACTGTTAGTATAGAGAACTTCAAATGGATTAAATTTGTTTTTGTCCGATGGTCATATTATCATTATAAAAAACTGCAACACCTCCTTCTCAACCAGTTAGCCGAGGTTGATGTATGAGGACTAGCTTCATTTATACGTACCCAAACAGTATGTCAAACTCCTGATTGGTGATAGTTTCATTAATTATAAGAACTTTAAATGATGTGTATTGTATACAGTATGTATTTGTTGTATATGGTATGTGTATGTATTCAGTTTGGTCTAATTTAGATAATCACTAATGACTCTTATTAACCTATAACTAACAAATTACAACTTATTAACTGATTGAGAATGGCATATATCATAGAGTCTCCTATAGCAAGAATGCAGCATTACTTTTAAAACCACACAGGGCCATGTCAGGGGTCTGATCAAGGCTCTAGACATGAGGTGGTAAAATTTGGAAACTCCACACAGTCAGAAACTCAATCTTAGGACCAAGATATATAAGTACATATAATAATAAGCTTAGGCAGTCATATTAAGTCTAGGTAGTAAGATACTATAAAGCTTGTGCTACTTTACTGCAGGTAATGAGTGTGAGTGTAGGTCTAATAAAATAATATTTTATCTGTCCTCTACTCAGTTAAATTTACATTGATGTTAGAAGGTATATTGGGCTTCTGAGGATACTGCAATCAGAATGTTTTAGTTCCTGACATGGCATCAGAAATATGGGTTCTTGAATTGTTTGTTTACTTAAAGAAACAATTACCCAGCACGAAAAACAAAGTGTTTTTTACCTTTTGAAAATGCGCCATGTCCATGTTGCTCAGGCCTTTATGTGTATATTTTCACTGTTTTTCAATCTATCACAATAAAGACTGAATGCCAGTCAGCTTCCTGCTGTCACTTGTGTTTGCTTCCTGTCTTTATGCCCTGACAGAAACTAAAAGATATAATATATTGAAGCTCTTAGAGGAGAAGCATCATGGGGGGAATGAAATAAAAGACAAAGAAGAGAAAACTGCCTGTGAGCAAACATAAAGGAGCAGAGACAATGTTATGGCTGCTTAAAATAACCATAAATGTCCAGTAGAACCTCACCTTCATAAACATTTATACACTACTGCTGAGATAATGCTCTGTCCTTGTTACCCCTTTCACAGTTACGTTAAGTTTCCATGACACACCAGATAAATTGTGTATCAATAGTTAATTGTGTATAAAACACAACTTCAACATTATGATGGACACTGGTTTATATCTACATGCCTCTAAATTATGACATTTATAAATAAGGTATCTTGAAGTAGAGGCTTCAATCTAAAGTGGAGCAGCCTGCAATGGGCATCTAGAAGCAACATATGGTAGTGCAGGCAAACATATTTAAGCTAATCCAGAAATTGGCATCTGTACAGCATAATTAAAAAATGCATAATGGTAATTGTAGGACATTCCATAATTATAAACTAAAAACCTGAATAAGTAGGATGAAATGAGCATTCATTATACTGAAAAACAAAATGCAACAGGATACTCCACAGGTTTGAAAGAAAAACATGATTTACACATTTTACAGTATGTATACACCATATGATATTGACTACAATGATTAATACATTTATAAAATGCAATGCTAAATGTTATGTGATCTAAGGTGAGGTCACTGTCATGTTAGGGCCAAAGTCCCTGCATGTCACATGTCTCCTTAATTACTCTCACTTTTGTCTCATTATGCCTTTTTAAGAGAACTATGTTTTTTTTTTTCAAGTTCAAGGTTTTTATTCTCTTTTTTGTTGTTGTATTTTTTTCTTGTGCTAAAGTTTATGGTTTATTTTTTTTGGTTGTTTGTTTTCACAAATTCACACAATGATTTGTCAGAAAATGTCAGAAAGCCTGATAAATGGATACAGCAGACTTGAGATCTCGAGATCAAGCAGGAGATCCTAGAGAGGATCTTCCTGATGCGAGACCAACAGGGAAGAATGCAGCACAAAATTTAAGGAAACACATGATATCCAGGATTAGGATTTTTTTTCTTTGAGAAGGGGCTTCTGACCAGTCTAGACCTTGCGAGTGCACAGACGCGGAGCAGAATATGTGTGAGAGGAGGCTAAAGTCGTGGCTAAAGTCACCCCTCTGTCTGCCCCTGCGACGCGGGTGGTCATATCTAACATGCCTCCGTTCATAAAAGACGAGGCAATAGATGGCCCGTTTCGAGAAGTTCGTCGGCCCCATGAGAGTTATCCCACTCGGGTGCAAAAGCTCCAACATGCGGCACATCCTGTCTTTCCGCAGGCAAGTGCTAATGAAGTAAAATTAAATAATGAAGAACAGACTATAAACTTAAATTTTAAATGTAAAGAGGGGGACAGCGGCTACACCGTATTCGCCACCACGGAGCCGCTGAGGTGTTTTGAGTGCGGGGACGTCAAAGCCAGGGAGCTCGCGCGGCGATACGGCCGGAAAACAGCAGCAGCGGCATGAGGACAGACAGCGGGGGAGCACCGAGGAGTCCGTGCCTGCGGCGGGCCTCGCCGACACCCAGAACAGAGACACACCTGAACTCCAATAGGTCAGTCTTGAACACACTGGCAGCACTGAGACGCACTCTGCGCTGAACCCAACACCGGTACTACTGTACATAGCACGAGCGCAAAACCTGATGCCGGTACAGTGTTCAGTGCTGACAGTGTCTACGCCCCAAACATCTGCACCAAAATACAGCAGCTGCAGACCAGCGTACCACCACAGACATGGAAAAATATTTTCCATGCTCCTGCATCCACATCATAATCAAAACAGAAAAAAGCTCAGTATCATTGATAGCAGAAATGCTTTTCAACATTCAACCACAAAAACAGACACTGCAAAACTGACTGATTTAATCAGTGATTATTTACCCATTCATGTTAGCACAAACAGCAATTAGTTGAATGAAGGCATAATGACAAAGCTCCAGTTTGTCTCATGCAAACTTTAAGGTGATGAGACAGAGAATGATCATGATTGATGATGCTGATAATAACTCATTTCCTTCTGAAAATTTTAAAGGTCACCCATAATGCAAAATCATGTTTCGATTCTTTTTTTTTTTAGACATTCACATGGGTCTCCTATGTGTTTGCGCATTTAAATATGAAGAAAATGTCATCCCTCTGATCATTTTTCCACCTGTGTAGAAATGTTGAACTTAGCCAGCCTGTTGAACTGCCAAACTCTGAGGCTAATGTGACTTATAGTTGCTTGTGTTGCACATAGGTCACAATTTTGGACTAGTAATTTTTAGGAATTACCACAATGTACCAGAAATTTTGTGTACGAAGGTAAAAATAAAAGTAGCCACTTGGAAAACTGGTGAAGAACAAAATGATGGGTGTCAGTGTTGTGTTAATTTGTGGATGTACAAGGGTTAATTTGTGATGACATATTCAGTGTTAACCTGTAAATTTAAAACATGATGGAGCTTGAGGTAAATATCCTGGCCTGTCTGTTTCTAAAGAACTAAAGAAGCCTAGGTTATCTGTATTAGCAAAACTTGGCTAATGTTTACAGTGTTGGCTGTGTGTCTTGCTAATGTAGATAACCTTTAGTCTCACTGTGACTTCATGCAGAACTTCCATGACATGTTTAAAGGAATGGTCCATTTTTATACCAAAGGGACATATGCATTCTAGCTAATTTGCTACTATAGATACCCTAACCCACTTTAGGACTTAAGAAACAGATAGGAGATTTACTTCAAGATCAGCTTGAATGCACAAGGATCAGAAACGGAAATGAAAGACAAGTTGTATATATGATATGAAAGATATGAAAGACAAGATGTAACAACACCTGCAGCACAGATTATGCCAGTAGTAAGAATCAAACCTACAAGCTTACCCAATTTCAGTGATAATAAAAGCGACTTCTACCACTGTTAAAGGGACTGGGAAAACCTCAAGAGACAATGGGAACCCACAGAGTCGGCTGAGGTTAAAAAGATTCAGCTGGTGGACAGCATTGATGACAAGATTGCTGAGGAGCACAGGCTATCCTATTACAACACTGCTGCTGACATCTTCCAGAGTGTTGTAGAAACATTATGGAAACAAAACCACAATTTCCATGGAAATTGTCGAGGACCTAGAAAGGATTCCTGCTGTGAGAGGGAATAGAATTAATCCAAAAGGTAAAAAAAAGCCTTGGCAGATCTCATGGTCCTTGGAAATATCAACACAGTCAAGAACCCATTTGTAATAAAGTCCACTGAGAGCAAGTTAACTGAATTTGTTACAAGAGCATGGTTGGTCTACATGACGGATCCTGCAAATAGCATCACAGAGGAGAACCACTTCAATGCATTTCTAAAGTTCCTAAAAAAAGAAGAAGAGATCCTTGAAAGGCTTGAGCAGCTCAAAATCTCAGAGAAGGATGAAAGGCCAGGAAAGAAATCTGAGAGGTATACCTTTACCAGAAAGTGGATGTGTCGTGTGTGGAGCAGAGAAGCATAGAGACAACATTTTTATTCTGCAAAAAGTTCAAAGAACTAAAACTGCCAGAGAAGAAATCCATCGTAAAAGAACTGGGAGCATGTAGATGTGCGATGACACGAGATAGGTGTAACATCAACTATCTTTGCAGCAACAAAGACTGTAAAAGGGGAGCCTTGTCAAACCACCATTACCTTCTTTGTCCAAAAGGGGAACTCAAAGACATGGGGGTAGAGCGACCACCAAAGACCTCTGGAAAGGAAGCAGACTGACATGAGTGGGAGGATTTTCTGGCTGAACTCTCAGAACTAGCATAAAGGTGCAAAAGAGCATATACTGTTGATAGAGGCAGCCACTAATTCAGGACAAAAAATTGGCACTTTGATAATCCTTGGACACAAATTATATTATGCATGAATCTGCCAGTAGACTCAAGTTGAGGGAAGAGAATATTGGCTTGGTGGTTCATAGAGATAGTAAAGTGGCCATTAAAGTGTGCACAAAAAGATCCCCAAGATAAAGCAAAGAGGGAGAAGTAATGAGGCTGAAACAAAAAGTTAATTGGCAGGTAACCGGGATGATAGTAGTGGGACAGTATTGGGATAGTATTGGGACAGTATTGGAGTCTTGTGAACCAAAGTGTGGAGGGTGTCACGGGGGGCGTGGCGGTGTAGGATCCAAGTGCAGAACGAGCGTTTGTAGAGAGTGAGTGCAGCGCTTTTAACCAATGGGATCCGTGAATGCGGAAGTGTCGTGAGGAGCGCTCGCTGTTTTTTTCAGAATGGAGTCCGCGTCGGGAATGCGGAAGCGGTGAGTGAGCGCTTGCTGTTTCTCTGAATGGAGTCCGCGTCGGGAATGCGGAAGTGGTGAGTGAGCGCTTGCTGTTTCTCTGAATGGAGTCCGCGTCGGGAATGCGGAAGAGGTGAGTGAGCGCTTGCTGTTTCTCTGAATGGTCCCTGCGGCAGAAATTCGGAAGCGCGGAGTTCGCGAGAAGTAGCTCGTGGATGAAGAACTGGCCGAGGTCAGTAGTCGTGAGTCGAGGAAAGTCCGTAATCAAAACTCGTGGTCGAGAAACAAATCCGAATGTCGGCAACTGTAAATCCGGGAAGTCAGGAAATCCGTAACGTGAGGCAGAGTCGTGGTCGTGGAAACAAAACGTGGTCGAGATCCGAAAGGTCAAGGCAGAACGAAACGCTGGAATACTGGGCATGGATAGCACACAATAATCTGGCAGAGAGCTGTTGTCTGGAGGGGTGTTAAATAGAGAGCTGTGATGATCTGGGATTTAGAACAGGTGTGTTTGGAGAGATGAATGAGGCAGTGAAAAGCAAGGAGTGGGATGGAACATGGAGCAGGAGTGTGCAGGTGTTCATGACTTGAGATGTGGGCATGACCTGGCGTGCCGTGACAGAGGGTGCCGCTGTGGCTTTTGTTAGCCTTGAAGGTAAGGTGAGTCTCACCTGTGTTGAAGAAGATTCACACAGTAAGTCTCAGAATTCAGGATCCATCTAGCCTTCCATATAACAGAAGTGGAGTGGAACGTTCCTAAGAACAGAAAAACAACTCGTGAGAGTAACTGTTACGGAGACACAGACTCAGACAGGGATTCGTCTTCGGGACCAAGCTCTGTGGATACAGGAAAACTGGATGAGTGATATGGTTTTAGTAGGGAGACGTGAAATGTAGGGTGAATTTTGTATGTGTTCGTCTTCGGGACCAGGCTCTGTGGATACAGGAAAACTGGGTGAGTGATATGGTTTTAGTAGGGAGATGTGAAATGTAGGGTGAATTTTGTATGTGTGCGGGAGACTTAACTTATAGGTGACGGGGTTGATCTGTGCGAGGATGGTGAAGGGACCGATGAATCTGGAACTCAGCTTCTTACAGAAGTGAGCTGTTGCAGGATGGATTTTGCAGGTGAGCTGATTCCCAAACCCTCTCACTCTCCTGGAACCAATGAGCTCGGCCCAGGCGATGAACTGGTTCCAAGAGTGTTGCCGATCATGACAGAATGTTCGGGGATATCTGCCTATCTCCTGAATCTTGCGCTCGGTTTGTCCGTTACTTTGGGGGTGATACCCAGAAGACAGACTTTTGAATTGGGGCCCTCGGTCAGATACGATGTCTTAGGGAAGACCATACACCCGGAAAACCTGGTGAAATAGGGTTTCAGCTGTCTCCTTAGCTGAAGGGAGTTTTTGAAGTGGAATAAGACAGCAGGATTTGGAAAAGCGATCGACTATTACTAGGATACAAGTATTGCCTTCGGAACTTGGGAGATCCGTAATGAAATCCACTCCTAGATGTGACCATAGACGCCGAGGTACTGGAAGGGGTAATAATTTTTCTGCGGGCAGATGTTTGGAGGATTTTGTTGTTGCGCAGTCCCGGCATCCCCTCACAAACCTTCTAACGTGCTCTGCCATGTTGGGCCACCAGAAGCGTTCTTCGAGGAGTGAGAGGGTTTGATTTGTCCCAGGGTGACCAGTGCCCATTGAAGCATGTGTTTGATGGAGGAGATTATCACGCTGAGCCATGGGAACATAGAGACGACCTTCTGGGCATTCTGGAGGTGAGGGTTCAGTGGTCAGGGACTAATGAATCTCTTCCTCCACCTCCCATTGAATTGGAGAGACAAACAAGATTGAAGGGAGGATACTCTCCCAGAGTTCTGGGGTTTCTTCCTTTTCGTGGTGACGGGAAAGAGCACCAGCCTTGACGTTTTTTGTTCCTGGTCGATAACTGATTGAGAAGTGGAATCGGGTGAAAAAGAGTGCCCATCTGGCTGTCGCGGGTTAAGGCGTTTGGCATCCCGTAGATATTCTAAATTCCGACGATCAGTTAAGACCAGAAAAGGGTGCACTGCCCCCTCTAACCAGTGCCTCCACTCCTCCAATGCAAGCTTGATGGCAAGGAGGTCTCGATTCCCGATGTCATAGTTCTTTTCCGCGGGTGACAGCTTCCGGGAGAAAAAGGCACAAGGATGGTACTGAGGAGGTTTCCCCTGCTGCTGGGAAAGGATGGCCCCAACTCCTGACTGGGACGCGTTGACCTCGACGAGAAATGGTTTGGTGGGGTCCGGGAGAACTAGGATAGGTGCTGACATGAATGCCTTCTGGAGAGCAGACATAGCTTGGGTGGCCTCGGTGTTCCAGGAAAGGATTTTGGGTTTGCCCTTCAAGAGGTTCGTCAGGGGGGTGACAAGAGAACTGTAATTTTGAATAAATATACGGTAAAAATTTGCAAAACCCAAAAATCGTTGGAGCTGTTTTATGTTAGTCGGAATTGGCCATGTCCAGATAGCCTCCACCTTACTGTCATCCATTTTAATCCTGTGTGAACTTATGTGGTAACCTAGGAATGACACGGAGGATTGATGGAATGCGCACTTTTCAGCCTTCAAGAATAGTCGTTGTTCTCTTAGTTTCTGGAGAACCTCGGCCACATGGATGCGGTGTTCCGATTCGCTCCTAGAGTAAATGAGGATGTCATCGATGTAAATAATAACAAACCTATTCAGGAACGATCAAAACACCTCATTCATGTAGCCCTGGAATACGGAGGGAGCATTAACTAGGCCGTAAGGCATGACCAGATATTCATAGTGGCCGGTTGGGGTGATGAACGTCGTTTTCCATTCGTCTCCCTGTCGAATTCAAATGAGGTTATAGGCACTCAGAAGGTCTAGTTTGGTGAAAATGCGCGCCCCACGTAGCTGTTCCCAGAGGGAGTGGGTAACTGAACTTTACCGTTATTTTATTGAGGGCGCAGAGCCCCCCCCCCCCATCCTTTTTAGCCACAAAGAAAAAGCTTGAAGCAGCAGGGTAGGTGGATGGCCGGATGTACTCCTGTTGAGTAGCCTCCTTGATGTAATCCTCCATGGCCTTTTGTTCGGAAATGGAGAGAGAATAGATCTTTTCTTTGGGCACTGGTTCACTGGGAAGGAGATCGATGGCGCAGTCCCATGGCCGGTGAGGTGGCAACTGAGTGGCTCGCCGAGGACAAAACAGGGAGTAGCGGGAAGTAGGTCTCGGGGATGGTTGCTTGGAGTTGATCCGTGGGGCTCTCCACAGACGTGCTGCTAACTGCAAGGCTGGGTTTTGAGGAGAGACACTGGTTCATGCACTCTGACCCCCACTTCAGGATTTCACCACTGTTCCACGAGATGATGGGATTGTGCTTGGCGAGCCATGGACGCCCGAGAATGACATCAGAGGTGGACTGTTCCTAAACCAGAAATTTGATGCGTTCTTGATGTAACCAACCCACTCGCATAGTGATAGGAGGAGGGGTGTAACGAACCCATCCATCCCGAGGTGGGGCCCCGGTGACACAGCGTATCTTGAATTGAGTAGGGTGGAGGATCATGGGGATATGGTGTTGGAGACATAAAGCGGTAGAGATAAAATTGCCGACGGACCCCGAATCCAGGAGTGCCTTTACCGTAACAGACACAGAAACAGTATCAAGGACAATATTGGTCGTTAAGGGAGCCATAGGTTTATCAAGATATGAAATTTCGCTCACCTTGGGACGGGGAGGCTGTCGAGGACATGTCAGACGGACATGTCCTCTCTCTGCACAGTAAAGGCAGAGTCCTTGGGTCAGCTGTCTTTCAGTGAGTCTGTAGAGGGATTGCTCGTCCACTTGCATGGGTTCTGGAACAGTCCTCACCTCTATGGGACAGAGAAGTGCAGATGGATCATGGCGCATGGAGAGTTCAGTGGAGCATTCTCGGAGGCGGTTTGCTACTTGGATGGTGGTCCGGATGAACCGCCAAATCATTATGCGCCACGAGTTGCAGTCTCAGGCGTGGATCCAGTCCTTGCCTGAACTTAGTTAGGAGTGCAGCCTCATTCCACCCACTGGGGGCGGCTAGAGTTCTGAAAGTTAGGACATATTCGTTAATGGAAGTGTCACCTTGATTAAGTTTGAATAGTTTCTCTCCAGTGGTGGAAACATCAGCTGACTGGGTGAAAACCTCCCGGATGTAGGTTGTGAATTCCTGATATTCATGGACTACACTCCCGTCCTGCTGCCAAATGGCCTCTGCACACTGGAGAGCCTTGCCTGTAAGAAGTGAGATTATGTATGCTATTTTTGACCGATCTGTTGGAAATTGGTGAGGCTGCATCTCGAACGTGAGGTCGCACTGGAACAGAAATCCGTTGCAGTTCTCCGTCTCGCCCCCGTAGTGCGGTGGCAATGCCATGGGACTGGTGCCAGTGGTTGGAGCTGCCGAAGAAGTGGTTGTTGCTGGAAGTGGTTTGGCGTAGTCGCTCCACCAGCTCAAGTAATGGGTCCGGACCCGTCAGGTTCATTGTTCCTTTTAGGTCTGACCTTCTGTTATGGAGACACAGACTCAGACAATGATCTTATGAAAACCCGAACGGCGTTTATTAGCAGTTTGTTGAATAATGAAAACACTTAATAAAGTACAACCGGAAAGTCTTATCTGCGTGACTGAATGAGCTGGTGGAAGTGTGGAGACAAAGACGACGTGGAACAATCAGCGAGGACGAAACAGGATACGAGACGGAGTTGCAGGAGACACGATGGGGAATTTGGCGAAGAGACGAGGAGCCAGGGGACGAGACGAGACACTTGAGGAGGATATCTACCTAGATGCTGCCAATGAAGGAAGAAAAATATAAGGCTTTGGAGACAGGATACTTAGTAGAAGAGAACAAACTCTACATTATGACTTCCATTAACTTCTCAAAGAGGAAAAAGTAAATGAGAACAGGCCAGAACCTACTTAAAGGTGAAGTGAAACTGAAAATGCCTAACCCCTTGACCAGGAGGCAGCTACTAAGCCAAGTTACTGAGCTCTATGATGCCTGCCAAGCAAAGAGGTGCAATTCTTGTCAGAAATGAATTCCAAGACTCAATTTAAGTTAAGTTTCACAGAAATGCCAGTTGGCTGGAAAGGAAAAACATGGGGGATCACATTCTCAGATGGTAGGTGGAAGACAAATCAAGGGGTAGATGTCAGAGTAGTTGAGTCCAAGGAGAAGATAGCACCATTTGAGCAGAAGGGAGATGCTATCCGAGCTGAGATCTGTGGTGCAGTTTTCGCTGCACATCTCAAAATGTACTTTGAGAAACATGGGCAGTTCAACCTGGTAGACAGTCAGAACGTGCTGGGGCCCATTCAACATGATTGTTACAGGGTTCCAGACATTCTTTGTAAACAGAGTCTGGGAAATCCAAAAGGTTAGGCCTTTAGGCGAGTTAGGCAAGTGACTGGTGGTGGATCCAGGAAATGTCCTGGAAAATCCATCCTGCAAGCTCTCCTCACACAAATGGGGCAGCAAAGGCCACTGTCATTGTAAAACACTGTGTGCAAAAGTGTCAAGAGAATGCAGTCAGTAACACGTAAGACAGGGAAGCGCATCGACTGCCAGTCATCTCAAGGACACTGATGGTATGATAATACCGCTCTTTAATTATATGAAGGACTGATTATCTCTTTGATCCATGTTATTTAATTACTATAGTGCACAATGTAGGGACTATCAGGCCACCTCAAAAGGAGCCGTGAATCTGTCACCTTCCAGCAAAACACTCCGTGCTGATAACATTATACTGTATCTCTAGGTGGTGTAAAGCAGCCGGAAACATGACCTGGTCAAAAGAGGAAACCCAGATGGCTTTCACCATCCCCGACCTCAAATGGTGAAAATCATCAACCAGTTGAACGAGGAAGAGACAGTTCATGGTTCATGACAGCAGCAAACAAGGAAAGAAACTGTTTCATGTCTCCAACTTATATGGTGTAAATCTGCAAAGCAACTTCCTTGCACAAGAGAGAAGCAGTTACACATCCCCACTCAAACAGTGTCAGTCAGCATGCAGTCCCCTTGAATGAGGAAGAAGCCAGTTTCACAACTGGTCTCTGATCTGAGCTGCTGTTAACCTGCGATTTCTGAGGCTGGTGACTCGGATGAACTTATCCTAACCGCAGCAGAGGTGACTCTTGGTCTTCCTTTCGCATTTGAGCCAGTTTCTTTGTAGCGCTTGATGGTTTTTTTGACTGCACTTGGGGACACTTTCAAAGTTTTCCCAATTTTTCGGACTGACTGACCTTCATTTCTTAAAGTAATGATGGCCACTCGTTTTTTCTTCACTTAGCTGCTTTTTTCTTGCCATAATACAAATTCAACCTCTTTGAATGAGAAGGTGTGTCCAAACTTTTGGTCTGTACTGTATGTGTTTAACATGTTTATCCTAAGCTTAGGAAGAGTAACCAACAGGTATAACGAGAGGTGGGTAGAGGATCCAAAAATTGTACTCAAGTAAGCGTAGCTGTACTTCAAAACAATATTACTCAATTACAGAAGTGCCAGAACACGGAAGTGCTGGGACGCGGAGTGAAAGTCGGCTTGAGGAGAAAGGGGACAGCGAAGAATGAGCGGAATCGTTTTACCAGGCGGGGGTCGGTAACCGGAGAATTCAGCAGAGAGGGCGAACAAATCCAAAATGTAAGTACAAAGCTGAGGCCCAGAAAACATGCGATGTCATAAACTTTAGTCAATCCGATAACATCATAGATAACAGGGGGGCGAGACGAGAGAAAAATCCGAGAAACAGGCAGGGTCGATAACGGGCTCAGGTAAACAGGAAAAAAACACTGGACAGAGGTAACGCAAGGCACACGAGTCAGATACTGCGGCTCTGAGTAGTTCTATTGTTGTGCTTATAAAGCCCGGGGAATAATTAGATGATATGGTTCAAGTGTGCTTGAGTGACAGGTGAGTGTGCGGGCAGAAAGATCAGGAGTGGAGTTTTAGGGTCTGGAGGTGCTGGGTTGATCCAGCT
>JAAGKR010000798.1:16398-27886 GCA_011419295.1 Clarias macrocephalus
GCACTTGGGGACACTTTCAAAGTTTTCCCAATTTTTCGGACTGACTGACCTTCATTTCTTAAAGTAATGATGGCCACTCGTTTTTTCTTCACTTAGCTGCTTTTTTCTTGCCATAATACAAATTCAACCTCTTTGAATGAGAAGGTGTGTCCAAACTTTTGGTCTGTACTGTATGTGTTCACATAGGATGTTTGATGTCTGTATGTTGTGTTTAACATGTTTATCCTAAGCTTAGGAAGAGTAACCAACAGGTATAACGAGAGGTGGGTAGAGGATCCAAAAATTGTACTCAAGTAAGCGTAGCTGTACTTCAAAACAATATTACTCAAGTAGAATTAAAAAGTTGTCATCCAAAATATTACTCAGGTAAGAGTAAAAAAGTATTTGGTGAAAAGACTCAAGTACTGAGTAACTGTTTCAATCGTAATGTACGATTTATTATTACTATTATTTTTTGAGAAATTATGTAAGCAGCCAGAGAAAATGATGAAATAATGTACAAGTTCTGACATTTCCAGATAATAAAATAAATTCAATAAATTCAGTAAAACAACTGAACAAAATTAATATCTTTACAAAATAGCAAATTAAGTAACAAAAAACACAAATTTCCTAATCTCACTTTTTTCACAACATATAGCTTTTGAAACAATTACCTACTGTAGGTAACATATGTATGTTTGAACAGTGTAAACTATTTTCAGTGTAAGATATAAGGTATATTCAACTGCCCTCCAAATGGCTCAGGAGAAAATAACATTAGAACATACTGTATGTACAAGAAGTCTCACTTTAACATAAGTGTCCAGCAGAACAAATGTAAGAAACTTATATTTTTTTAGCCTCTAGCTTATGTGCTAATGATATATTTTACCATTAAATAAAAAGCTAAACTAACGCAACATTTTTCCTTCGCTGTCTATGACAGCATATGTGTGTGTGTGTCATTTGACCACATGTGGTTATTGTTATTGTGGCTGATTGGTCAAACGGAGTGATGTGATTATTGTTGAACGTCTGATTGGTGAAACACAATCATGTAGCAGATCCAGCGGCTGCATTTCCCTGTAAAGAACAAAGAATGTTTAATGTGTAGAATTAATGGTTAGAAAAGTAATGAGTCGAGTGTAGCCGAATGTAGCGGAGTAAGAGTAGCATCCACCTCTGATTGGGACAAAAAGCTGTAGGACGGACTCGCACCCCGAGGTCAAAAACCCAAGGTCCCTAGCAGTCTCCGAAGGTAGCCAGCAAACTCAACCACTTTCTCGCAGCTCATGCAAAGAACAACAAAGAAACCCTCAGAAGTTCCAGAGCACTGCCATCAGTAACCAGGCAACCAATGCCTCACCGAAGGGCTTTCCCGCAAGACATCATCTCAACCTCAGCGCACCAACCAATGAGCAACGCCGTGATTCCCCTCGCTGGTAGTTAAATCCACTTTTAACGATTGTTGTATAACCTGTCAAGCTGCCAAATACAATAATTAAAAAGTGATTCCGGAGTTGCTCCCTGTGTCCCCTGTAGTTGCCCGTTTTTCTTCCCCTGAGTTAGAAGCAGAAGTTGATGCAAATTCCCAGATAACGCAACAATCAGTATGTTATTTAAAATATTTTTTTAGAAGTTGTTTGTTTTTAGGTTATATAGGTAGTAAGGGTGAGTATCAGTGAAATTGATTAGGAATTGGAAATCTATATAAACTTGAATTTCTTCTGTTTCATCTTTGGAAATAAGGTTTTTTGACAGAGGCCTGGGCGAACAGGCGCAGCAGGAGCTGAAGAAGAAGGTTGATTGCTATTACTCCGGTTGGAGCATAGTGGATGAAAGATGGGATAAAGCAGTTTGATTTCCTCTCCCCGAAGTCCACGAACACGGGAAGTGCCTGAACACGGAAGTGCTTGGCCGCGGGGTGAAAGCCAGCTTGAGGAGAAAGGGAAGGAGGAGCTGGCCGGGCAGATGGATTCAGTGGGCAAGAGACCAGAGGTTTGATCTGGGATATTAGGGGCAGATAACATGACCCTCTGGCCCACTCGGTACGACATGTTCCGGAGTTGCCATTGTATGGTTGAGGATTGGGCAGAAGAGGTTTGTGCTGAGCCGGAGGTGTTGAAGTAAAGGGAACAGCGGTGCATACCTGTTGAAATTGAGTCGACAGCTGAGACAAAGTCTAGGAGATCTGATGGAGGCTTTGCTGTTGAGAATTAATCAAAGCTCCTTGCTGATCGATGGTCTGATGCAATCAGATGTCAGAACAAGCACTAGACCTGAGCTGAGCCTAGTTTGAAGATTAGGTCTGGGGCTAGAAGGGTCCGCTGGATCTGTCATGGCCGCAGTATATTGTCAGGGGAGGGGTGACTGAAAGGGAGTGAACCCAATAGCAGACAAATGGTGATGTTTAGATCTTTACTGGTCACACAGAGGCCTGGGCAGCCTGGGAAACTCCCCAACCCAGAAGCTGAACGCGGAGGGAATCCTCTCAGGTCAGGTGAGCATTGATCTCCGGTTAGCTCTCAGTGGATGAAAGATCAGCTTGAGTTACTTGGCGAAATGATGGTCAGCGCGCAACACGAATGCTCTCCTTGTAGTCTGCAAACACCGAAGTGCCAGAACACGGAAGTGCTGGGACGCGGAGTGAAAGTCGGCTTGAGGAGAAAGGGGACAGCGAAGAATGAGCGGAATCGTTTTACCAGGCGGGGGTCGGTAACCGGAGAATTCAGCAGAGAGGGCGAACAAATCCAAAATGTAAGTACAAAGCTGAGGCCCAGAAAACATGCGATGTCATAAACTTTAGTCAATCCGATAACATCATAGATAACAGGGGGGCGAGACGAGAGAAAAATCCGAGAAACAGGCAGGGTCGATAACGGGCTCAGGTAAACAGGAAAAAAACACTGGACAGAGGTAACGCAAGGCACACGAGTCAGATACTGCGGCTCTGAGTAGTTCTATTGTTGTGCTTATAAAGCCCGGGGAATAATTAGATGATATGGTTCAAGTGTGCTTGAGTGACAGGTGAGTGTGCGGGCAGAAAGATCAGGAGTGGAGTTTTAGGGTCTGGAGGTGCTGGGTTGATCCAGCTAGCTCATGACAGTTTTTAGATGATATAATTTATGAATAAAGTACATGCATTATTTCAAGTCAGAAGAACATGTAGTTTTCAGAGGTACATAGAGTGGATTAAAAAATGTGTAGATACACCTTTTAGAATTGCATTGTCAGATTTTTGTTTTTACTTTTAATAAGGACCAACAAAATTCAAGTGAAAAACAAATATAATTGCAATTTATTAAAAATTACAATTAATTACAGTTACAAACACACAGACACATAATTGCCCTTAGTTTGTGAGTGCATGTTTATGTGTGCTTATGCTTTTCGATGTACTTGCACACCATTCACAGTTTAGACCGCCTTGTCCTGTCCAGGAAAAGCAGTATATGGAAATGAGTAAATGTGTGTGTGTGTGTGTGTGTGTGTGTGTGTGTGTGTGTGTGTGTGTGTGTATGTAATATAAAATAATTATTTTTCATGTTATTTCTGAATCTGTTGAGCACAGCTGGCCAGTGATAGATAGACTGATGTACTGTTTGCCTGATCTGCTATTTCCACCAACTGATGGATTTTTGTCAGTGCTTGCATTAACATTGACTTGGGGATAAGAGGTGGATGATGCTGTCACATGGCACAGTCAACATCATGGTCTAGGCAACAGTGAGGGAGGAATTAGTGGACAGATGGTGATGGGGAGGAAAAGCTTAGGGCTGATCTATGTATGCAGATGAATAAGTCCCTGTGCTGTTAATCCCAACACAGCAGGTTGCAATCTACGAAGGTTTTCTCATTCTCACCAACATGCATTACTCCCATAAAGGCTATTAGAAAGTCTACAGTAGCTGAACATGTTTCTTATTACTGTAAGCCATACAGACAGGCAGACAGACAGACAATATGAAAAGTCATAAAAGAGATACTTTTCGTGTCTCTGCTGCAATATGTCAATTTGAAGTACTGGGACCTCTCTAAATGGCATTGCTTTAACAGCCTGTTGCGGGCATCAAGTCTATTCAAGGGATTATGAGTGCAGGAAGTGATGTCACTGTTCCTACAAGACATTTAAGTGAAAGAATAATAAAAAAAAAAACAGTAGAGGAGAACCATAAAGTGTGAATCTTTTTATGTGCGTCAAACAAGCTGTGTAAATAACAATCAATACTGTGTTGTTCATTTGCTAGATGAACCAGCAAGGCACAAAAAACTTAAATTCTATGTTTTTTGTGTAGAAACATAGTAAAATTAATCTGATTGAAGCTGCTCTCAGTATTAGGCAAATAAAACTTCAGGAAAACAATAACATAACTTTTCACCATGCCATTTTTTTTCTATTAACAAAAATGAAACCAAACAGAAAGAAAAACATGCAGGCAATACTAAGCACCTCCTCACTGCTTCCACATGATTTAATAAGATAAGAAGGCAAGTTGCAGCCTGGTGTGCTAATCATCAGCCCTTGATTAAGTTTTCATCAGCGGGTGTGCAGACCTCTATAAAAGGAGAAATTGTGACAGTTTGCTGGTCTGGAGCATATAGCTGTTTGTAAACACAATGCATGAGCAATGGTATTTGAGAAGCTATTGTTGCTGCACATGAACATGGAAGGGGTTATTAAATTGTTTTCTAACAATTATTCACAAGTGGCAAACAAGACAGTTGCCAATCTTCCCAGGAATGGACATCCAAGCACATTCACCCCAAAGTCAGACCATGCAATGCTCAAATAACAATCTTGCTCAGAAAAACACGAGAGCAACATCTCAGATCCTACAGAACTCACTGAGCATTTTAATTTCCATGACAGCACAATTAGAAGACTGAACAATTACAGATTGCCAGGAGAAATCTCTTCCATCTAGAAAGAACTTGGAAGCACAACTTCACAAAACTGCATCTGAACAAACCACAAGGCTTCTAGGATCAAACCGCATTTTAGCAGAAACACCTTATATCTACTGTCAAGCACAGCGAGGGGATGTTGAATTGGACTTGGTTTTGCCTAGGACAGGGCCTATGCACCTTGCAGTCATTAACTTGGCCATGCACTCCTCTGTATATCAGAGTATTCAAGAGTCAAAGGAAAAGTAAATGTGCTACACATTGACAATGAATATACAAGATGTTGTACAATATGGAGTTAATATTTAAAAGTTTGACAAATTTGCAATATTGACCATGTTAACTCCCTTGTACAGATTTTCCATGTCTAATCCCTAATACTGAAGTATGTGTTCAGATAAACTTTTGACTGGTAGTATATGTAGTGATAACATTGAAGTAATGTAATTAAAGATATGATATGTATTTTGGGTAAAGTTATTGCTACAGTATATTGATATGTATGCGTCTAAGAAACATGTCAGTAAGAAACATGCTGTATTCAGTTGGGGAATATTTTCCTTTAAAAAAGGAGTATATAAGACTAATAGAGAGCTCTGTCATATTGTACAATGAAAATCAACTGGAGCTCAAAATCAGAAAAAGCTATAAGGTTGTGGTGCACTATGAGAGGGAAAGGAGGCCTCTTGTCCTGTCATCCAGGGAGAGGAAGTGAAAGCGGTTGGCTTGTACAAGTACCTTGGGGTCCAAATCAGTAATAAGCTGGACTAGAGTCACAACTCTCTTCAGGAAGGGAAAGAGTAGATTGTTTTTCTTGATGAGACTGTCAGTACATTTACATGATGTTGTGTTAGCCACTTGCTAACTTGTGTGTCAGTTGTTTCTTCCTTGACATTATAGGTCAACTGGGAAAAGATCCAATACTAACAAGCTGAAAGGGGACATATCGTCACGTCACTCATTGTAGGGTTGAGTGCACATCACTCATTGTAGTGGAGTTGGACTTAATGATCAATAAATCAAATCCCCTCTCCTGCTTGTGTATTGGGACAAGGGCAGTTATTCAACGAAATGGCCTGCCTTTACTGAGTCTTCAGGATTCTTCAGGAAAAATTCTCTCCAATCATTCCTGAGATATCATGTTCACAATAACTGGGATGATGTGAGGTCATAGTGACCTTGACCCTTGACCAGCAAAATGTACTTAGTTTGTCCCTGTGTCAAAGTGAATATTTGTTGCTAAATTACTCCCTCAAAGCATTCCTAAGATAGCACATTCACAATTAATGGATGTAATGTTACACTAACCACTAATATCTCTAATCAGGCAATTTCGAAGAAATTCCCTGAAGCTATTCCTGTTATACTGAGTCCAATTGAATGGGACAGATGCACCATGACGTTGACCTTTGACCATCAAAGTCTAAACAGTTCATCCCTAAGCAAACATTTGTGCCCATATTAATGAAATTGCCTCAAGGAATTCCTGAGATATCACGTTCACAATGATGGCATGGACGCAAGGTCACAGTGGCCTTGACCTCCCACCCTTGACCCCCCAAAATATAATCATTTCATCATTCTAGCCAAGTTGACAGTTATGCCCATTTATCTGTATATTCCCTTCACATTCATGAGATATTGTGTTCATAAAAATGGGTTGTATCAACGGCCAGAGAACCTGAAAACCTAATGCATCCGGCTATGGCTGCCGCTGGCACAGAGGCATAAAAACCAGTCTGAGTCAAGGACAAAATATGCGTAGATATTTTAAAATCCTGAAGTCAATGAGAGGGGAAAATGCTAGTGCACTGGTACAATTTCAAACATTTCCAAATATTGAGCTTGGTAGTTGACGTCAGTGGAAGTCTTTTTAACACCAATAAAAAAAAAGTCACTGAAGTGCAGGTAGTTTATCCTAAAAGAACTGACTTTTGCACCCACCCATTATTAAACTCAGAAAGGATGGTTCACACTGCTAACATGACTCTGTGATGCTACTTTCTCCTTTACAATATCAGGAGGATCTAGTCATTTCTCCAAATGTAGGCCACCCAGGTGTGTGTTCAGTAGCTAGTCATCTTGAGACTGTTTTATTCCAACTCTTTATGACATCTGACCCTTGTAACGGATCTTACTAGAACTAGGGTCTACCTTTGCTTAAGGTACATGAAAGACATGCGTTAAGATTCTTCTTTGTCCTGGTACACAGGTAGTATAATGAACTTCACCTGGCCCATAGTCTTCTAACGATAACTTTATCTCTTTATCAAACATGTGTATAAGCTTTTATTTGTTAAAAAAAACTTTATAGTTAATCAGAATACAAGTCTCTTCGTTTGTGTATTTTCTTTTCATGTTGCTTTTTCTTTCATTCTTTTCAATCAGCCCACACAATGGTTTTAGCTTGATTCTTTTAAGTCCTTGATTTAATGAACTGACATGAGGATAAATGTGCCTACAAACATCTGTCTATTACTCTGTATAAAGGCATCTTAATGCTGTATATGCAAATGTGTGGGTAGGTATTGCAAAACTTATTTACCTGAAATGATGATAAGAGAAGCTCTGCAGGTGTACAGTATCTTATTGCCAACAATGCAGCATGTGTTCTGTATTCAAATTTGCTTGGAATGTTTGAACTCTTGCATGTTTTAGAGATGGCTGAATTTTACAAGTACCTGCAAACACACTTTTGAGGTTGCCAGTTTTAAAATCTGTAATTCTCTCTTGGCAGAAGTTAATCCTCTCTCTTAAAAAAAAAAAAAGTCCTAGTACAGTATTATGATTATGCTGCTTATGGCACTTGTGAAGCCATCTGCTGTTTGCTATGTGTGCATAATAATAATAATAATAATAATAATAATAATAATAATAATAATAATAATAATAATAATAATAATTCCAACATAATGTATAATAATATATTTATACAAAATCCCTTTGGGATAAATAAAGTACTCTCTCTCTCTCTCTCTCTCTCTCTCTCTCTCTCTCTCTCTCTCTCTCTCTCTCGCTCTCTAATGACTTCCTCTGTTCTCTGTGCTCATGCCACCACAATCCATCAGCGTGATATTAAGCTGTTTAAGTAAAGTTAAAAGATTAAAAATTCAAAGATTGACACCGTTGTTTATAACATTTTTATATGCATCATAAAAGTGGTGTAAGCAATTTTGTTTAACTTTATTTCAACATTTTTGTTGACATTAAACATTAACATTTCCTATATATAGTGTATATAGCCTGGTGTTTTCATACAAACAAAAAACAAACAATCAATCAAACAAACAAAAAATAAACAGTATGTAATTCTTCTGTGGAAAGAGCAACAGCAGGTATAAAATACAGCAGAAACAAACATAAAACAAATACTGCTTTGGTACATCATGCACTCAAGCCCATTTCCTTAAAATCATGATATACCATCTGTCCTAAATATATAAAACACATAATAAATGTAGTTGCAAGTCTTTTGAGCATGTTAACACCTACAAAAAGAATAAATAGATGGACTGACATAACTCACAAACTGTATAATAATAAGGTGCATAAAATGTGAATAAGTGGACATTTGTGATGTAGTTTGCTTTTCTGCATTTTAGTATTACTGTTTCTATGTCAACACACCACAAACTCAATCATTTACAAGAACGATTGCCTGAAAGATAATGAGAGAGTATTTTGAATGTAGATGCACCAGTATGGTAGCACTGAAAAGGAAAGGACACAGGATGTGAAAAACATATTGGTTTGTGGTAGGGGTTACTCTAGCTGTGCAACATTATCTAGGTGGATTTTGACCTGTGAAATTATAATCTTTAGTCTTGGGGGCTAATACACCATAAGGAAGCTGGACTGTGGAGCTGCAACTGATTAATTAGAGGTTGCATTGACCTTTTGCCTTGTTATTTTCTTCCTGTTGTTTAACACACACATGAGGAGAAAAATAAAGCTTGCTTGCTAACATTATAAGCATATTCTCTCCAGAACAGCAGGCCGAACAGAAGCAACATATTCTACATGATTAACTTTTATTCTATACTAATGTTTAAAAACATTAAATGGAAATGGAAACATTTATACAGACAACAGTTAAATATTATTTCAGCCACTAATGCTGTTAGCATTGGGCTGTCATAGACACTAATTTTTTTTTTCTTTATGACTGAGACTCAGGAGAGCCTGGAGCTAATGACACAATTGTAAAACCAGTAGCATTAAATAGAAAATTACGACTGCAGCATATTAAAGCAGCATAGAATTACCGTATTACTTGTATTTTCCTTACTTGATATAGCTCATGAAAAAGATTTTTTGAAGTGCAGGAAGTGTTATTGGAAGTGTTTAATCAAGATAAGATAAATGTCAAGTCTTTACAACTTTATGCCAATTGGACCAGTCAATTTTCAGATTTGCACATAAATGGTTCATCTTGTTTGGGTTAGAGGTAGTACAGTACAACCTGGACTGACAGCAGTCATAACCAAATAGAATGATGCTATTCATCAGTGGCGGCCGGGCAATATGGGGCGCAGGGGCGCCGTCCCCTTTAAAGTTAGGCAGAGAAGAATGCTCCGTTAACATGTAATTATTTAACATAATAATTATTTATTTTAATAATGAAATAAAGTCATTTAATCACAATATTCCACTGTATTTCTTAATATAATTTATTTGCAATGAAAAAAAAAATCTAAACTGTATTACGTTCATTTGTGATCGTGTACGCGGGGCGCCGGACAAACGAGTGTCTATGGAGACAGGTATGTTTTTGAAAAGCATGTGACGTGAGGCTGAGAACTGATTGGATTTTGTCAAATCATCCTTCGGGCGCAGCTCTGTGCGCCCTGAAGCCTCCCACTTTTATTCTTAGCGAATCAATATTGTTTTTAAATATTTGGGCTCATGCGATCGGACCATTCTCAACTAGTCTTTTCCAGCACTTCTTATGGCAAGCGGAGCTGCTGACTGGATGCGATGTGAGTCATGTCTTTATTTTGCGCAATCACCTGATAAATGGCTATTTACAGGCGAGCATTAAAAGTTTAATTAAAATTTTGTTTGCGCTCCCCCCAATAGCCACTGCTATTTATTGCTGAGAATCGATGAATATATGCACTGCACTTTAACTAGGTTATAAGTAATATTTTGAAGGATGCATATCAGTCTCATAAGAGAGACACAAACTTGAATTTTACATGCGATTGGCCTGGACTGCCTATATAAATAAACATGCATATGTAAGTGAGTTATTTAGCTGGTCCTCATATATATATTTATATATCACCATATGTTAGGGATTCTCAGGCTTATTGTCAACATTTTTTCATCTGATTTCTATTTAAGGGCAGAGGTCTGGAATGACTGGTGATAAATCAAAAACTTGCTTCTAACCTACAAGAACCAGACATTTACTTTTAAGGCAGTATAAGACAAAATACATTCAAGCCTAGTGTTAACAGTGCCACTGTTTCACTGCCATATGCTCAGCAAAAGCATTGCAAAGCAATCTAACTTTAAAGCTACATGCATTGAAATGTCAGGATGATTCAAAATACATTTCATTTTCGTTTCCCTGCTACAGTATTTGTTACTTGTGAACCTGAGAAGCTCAAAATTTTATCATTAAAACATTTACAGGTGCAAAGTGTAGTTTAAGAAGAAATCTTTATCTATAAGAGAAAAGTCTTCACTAACTGATTTTTATGCAACAAACACAATAAGCCAAGTTTGTTTGTTTTCATGGATGATTAAACTGATTAAATTAATTTACCTTTAAGGTCAATGCAAGACACTGAAATATGAAAAAATGATTTGAAGTAAAAGTTGCGTGGTGCCCTAAGGGGCTGTTCTGCACCGCTTTCTCCTTCGTTCCAAATCGCTCATGAGATTGTGCTCTCATGGAGTCTGCCATTGTTAAGAGTTCATGAGCAGCTAAACAACAAGGAAGCTGCAGGATATAAATGGATTTCCAGCACTAAAAATCCCTTGCAACATCTCTGCTACTAGAATTATTTGTACACAATAAGGAAAAAATCTGCCATGCACCTTATCCTTCAAGCATTAAGAAAGCACAAAGAAATTATTCTATGTAGCCTGAATCTTGGGCCAGGATCACTATAACAATTTTTAAGTAGACTACAAAACGAACAATTTATTGATAGGAAAAACACTTCACACACTGAATTATTGCATTCCTAATATGTGGTGTGGGCTGGGTCTGGACTGGCTTGCTGTCAGGTTCGGATCCGGACCGCAATTGGGAATTTGAGAATTACACCCTGTTTGCTATGTGTCTCATATGGTTCCCAGAGACAACCATTCTCTCACTCTCACTCTCTCACTCTCTCTTTCTCTCTCTCTTTCTGTCTCTCTCTCTCTCTCTCTCTCTCTCTCTCTCACACACACACACACACACACACACACACACACACACACACACACACACACACACACACACACACACACACACACACAAAAAAAAACACACAAACCCACAGACACACAGACACACAGACACACAGACACACACAGAAACTGCAGCCTGGCTCAAGACAATGACTGAGCTCCCAGAGCACCTGGTTTTGTTTGGGAAGTTATT
>JAAGKR010000798.1:29957-52457 GCA_011419295.1 Clarias macrocephalus
ATCCCTTCCTCGTTTGGACGGATCATCGAAACTTGGAGTACCTAAAGACTGCTAAGAGGCTAAATTCACGTCAGGCACGATGGTCACTATTCTTTTCTCGTTTCCTGTTCACATTATCTTATCGCCCTGGGTCCAAGAATGTTAAGCCTGATGCCCTCTCACGACAGTTCTCCTCTTCCCAAGACACATCCTCGCCAGAAACAATCCTCCCCCCCCACTGTCTTGTGGCAACGACCCAAATGGATGTGGAACATCTTGTTCAGCAGACCCTCGAGCAAGAACCAGGCCCAAGTGTCGTTCCCCACAACAAACTCTTTGTTCCTGCCTCTGTGCGCCCTCAAGTGTTGGACTGGGCCCATAGTTCCAGGCTCGCCTGCCATCCTGGAATGGCACGCACCCTCTTTCTCCTAGACCAACGTTTCTGGTGGCCCATCATCAAGGAGGATGTTAAAGGTTTTGTGGCTTCCTGTGATGTCTGTTCTAGGAACAAGAACACAAACAGACCGCCAGAAGGGTTACTTCGACCTCTCCCCGTCCCTCACCGTCCCTGGTCCCACATCTCCATTGATTTTGTCACCGGATTACCACCATCACAGGATAATACATGCATCTTCACCATTGTAGATCGTTTTTCCAAATCAGCTCATTTCATCCCACTACCCAAACTCCCGTCAGCCAAAGAAACAGCAGAGCTCCTGGTCAACCATGTTTTTCGCCTTCACGGGCTCCCCATCGACATTGTCTCGGACAGGGGCCCCCAGTTCTCAGCCCAATTCTGGAAGGCCTTTTGTAACCTTATCGGCGCTACCCCCAGCCTCTCATCTGGATTTCACCCTCAAACTAACGGCCAGACCGAACGGATGAACCAAGAACTAGAGAAGTCTCTAAGGTGCATGGCCTCTTTCCCACCCAGGAGGAGGAGGTGGCTGTTCCCTCTGCCCTAACATTTGTCCGTCGCTGCAAGAGGACATGGCTGCGGGCCCGCAACCATCTTTTGCGCACCGTTAGCTCCTTCCGGCGTCACGCTAACCGTCATCGATCATCAGCTCCAAGGTATCGGATAGGCCAAAGGGTAATGCTATCTACGCATGACCTTCCCCTCAAGACCACCTCAAAGAAACTCTCCCCAAGGTTCATCGGCCCCGTCACTATCAACCGCATCATCAACCTGTGCGCCGTCCGACTGTCTCTACCTCTCTCCATGCGCCGAATCAACCCCACGTTCCACGTTTCCCAGATTCGCCGCCTGGTCTCTTGCCCACTGTCTACACCTCCCCAACCTCCGCCACCCCCGCGACTCATTGATGGGGGCGAAGCATTCACTGTCCGGAGTCTCCTCAAGTCTCGCCGCCGCGGACGGGGGGATCCAATATTTAGTAGACTGGGAGGGTTACGGCCCCGAAGAGAGAACTTGGGTACCCGCCAAATTCATTCTAGACCGTACCCTGATCACAGACTTCCACAGACTCCACCCCGAAGCACCCGCTAGAACGCCTGGGGGCGTTAGTAGGGGGGAGGGTACTGTCACGTCACGCCAAGCCACAGCCCCGTCATGATCACCTGAGCATGTCTTTCATCTCACTTCCTGTTTTCCCACACCTGTTGCCTATCACGGACTTAATTACCTATCCCATTTAAGCCACGCTCTGACTCCGTCACGTCGCCAGTTTATTGTGCGCCTCACCAGCCTCAATTCACCAGCGTTTTCTTCCGTCTCTGTCTGCCTAGTTTTGACCTCGCTTTGTTTTCTCGGACCACGTCTCTGCTTCTCGATTTGGATTTGTTGTTTCGATATTTCCCGTTGCCGACCGCTTACCTGCTTCCCCGACCACGATTTTGGATTACGGACCCTTCTCTCGTCACTCCGGCCGAACTCACGCCGTCGTCCGGACGCCGGCTCTGCACGCCCCGGTTTCATGCTACGCCTCAGTCTTCTCACGCCGGCACGCAGCTCAGGTTACACACCGGCTCAGCGCACTTCCGCATTCCCCAGAGGAGCGCTGCATACTCCGGCTTCGCTACGCCTCAGGCTTTTCGCGCCGGCACACAGCTCAGGTTACACACCGGCTCAGCGCACTTCCGCATTCTCCAGAGGAGCGTCAGATACACCGCCTCTCGTCTCTGCGCACTCCTGTCAGTACTACTTGCCTTTGCATTACAGCAACGCTTTCCCTGTTCAACGCGGATTCCACAATACAGCTTCAAAGCACCACGAAGTGAGTCACAAGCACGCCTAAACGACACTTCAATCAGCATACACTCCGAACCTCTGCACTTGGATCCACAACGCCCTCTACCGAGCCTGACACCTAGGCTATTTACTGTAGGCTACCGCAATAATCAACCTCTCCTCCATTTCGCTTGGGAACTAATGTAGCTGGAACAAATGTTTACAGGACTGCGTTCCTCGGAATCCTCTAAGCTAAGGACCTCTACTTTTATTGGTTGCCGCTCAACCGCGTCATAGCTCATTACCATAAAGTTGAGCTGATTTCAACTCCCTTCGCCGCTCTCGCCGTGCCGCTGGCTCCCATTTAAAATGAATGACTTCCGGCCGCATTCGGTGTGAACGCAGGGTAAGTTTCCCTTTCTTCTTTTAAAAAATGTCTTTTTTTTATGTTAATTAGGCTACATGTTTTCCCAACATTACACAATCATGTTCTGTTATGCACCTAGGTCATGCCTACTTCAAGTCTTAAATTAATCTGTAGCTCTCTACTGTGGAAAAAATTATACAGTATTAACCATTAAATGAAAAATGATTTACATCTCCTGTTGAAAATCCCAATGGAAAATATGGTTCTAGCAATTCATATAGTACAGACCAAAATTTGGACACACCTTCTCATTCAAAGAGGTTGAATTTGTATTATGGCAGGAAATAAGCAGCTAAGTGAAGAAAAAAACGAGTGGCCATCATTACTTTAAGAAGAAAAATTGGGAAAACTTTGAAAGTGTCCCCAAGTGCAGTCACAAAAACCATCAAGCACTACAAAGAAACTGGCTCACATGCGGACCGCCCCAGGAAAGGAAGACCAAGAGTCACCTCTGCTGCGGAGGATAAGTTCATCCGAGTCACCAACCTCAGAAATCGCAGGTTAACAGCGGCTCAGATCAGAGAGCAGGTCAATGCCACACAGAGTTCTAGCAGCAGACACGTCTCTAGAACAACTGTTAAGAGGAGACTGTGTGAATCAGGCCTTCATGGTAGAATAACTGCTAGGAAGCCACTGCTAAGGACAGGCAACAAGCAGAAGAGACTTGTTTGGGCTAAAGAACACAAGAAAGAACACAATAAAGAAAACTCTTTGAATGAGAAGGTGTGTCCAAACTTTTGGTCTGTACTGTAGGTCTCAGGTCTAAGACAATCAATGTCTCCAATTTCATTTTTCCTAGTACTGGTACTGAATAATAGCTGTATAAAAACACATTTTACAAAGCATTTAAATATAAGCCTGGGCATTGTAGACCTATCATTCCTCTTCTCACCCCTGTGACACATTTGCCAGATAAAGGCCATGTAACTTTACAGACAGAATATTTCTTTAATGGGAAGGCTAACACATTTTCATTACTTTTGGCAAGTAATTACTGAAGGTCTCGGTTATTAATCTCCGCTTTCTATGAGAATCAGTGCGAATCAAAGAAATTGTAGAATAGGGGCGCTATGAATAATCAAGGAAAAGAAAAAGCCCAAGAATGAAAATATCATTTGGGGAAAGAGGTTCAGCTAGAACAAAAAGTAAGAGTAAGGGTAATAAAAAAAGACTAAAAGTGATGGTTAAATCACTCTGGGGACAGCGGATGCAATAAAGCAATAAACTCTCAGACATTACCACAAAGCATTTTTCAGAGGGTAATGTAATTTAAAGGAACAACCCAAAGCCTGGCAATCAATCATTGTATTCATTCACAGAGTATAAAAACAAACACCCAGGTTTTAAATTGATTATTGATTCAATGACTAAATCCTCTTTAGGATTAATGAACTTGCACTGACAAGTCAAACTGTACTGCCATTATGAACATAACATGGTATATACAAACCACTGTCATGTAAATAATTTCCTACAGTTATTTCTCGTAATTTCACTTTTATGGGTGTAGCCATGTTATGCAAATAACTGTGTGAAATGCCATGAAGAGTGTCACATGGGACTAGAAATGTGTGCAGAAGTATTTAATCATAAAGAAAATGCTGTGACAGGAATGATAAGTTATCCCGGGGGAAGGAAATCTCATCACAGTAATGTCACCTGTGTTCAATCTGCACACATTCGGCCCTCAGACTTACATTTTGCAAGGCAGGGGATTAATTTCTAAATCTCAGCTATTGCCACGTCAATCTGAATGCAGGAATCACAGATATGACAGAAATTTCTGCATGGTGATAAGCCCTGGGATTTATCACCCATCATGCATAGGGGCCATAAACATTTTAGAAACAGAGTTTAAAATACACAGATTAAAAACAATAATAAAAAAAATACAAATATGTCCTACAATACAAATAAAAATTTTAAAGCTTTAATGCTTTAAAGTTCCCATATTTCTTTAACAAGCTAACACAGACCCCAAAGTCTGTATGCTCCTGCTCAATCGCATTTTATTTTCATACTTTAAACTCCCTCTATCTTACTCCTCCCTGTTTCAGTGTCTACTTAAATAAGATACTGCTCAGCCATGCCCAGCAGAGCTGAGCAACAAGCAAGGGGAGGGAATCAGCTTATATAAGGTCACAATAGGGAAAATCTAAATAGCTTCAAACCTTGGATAATACTATACCAAACTTTGGAAAAGGACACAAACCCAGGAATGTTGTTTCTCATGTTTAGGTTTCTATACACCCTTGAGGCCCATCTGAATGTCTAAAAATTACTAAAACGTACATTTTATGAAATAGCTGCCCTTTAATGATTTCATGATAAAAAAAATTTCATGTCACTGTAAGACATAATTGGAATGTATCTCACTCACTAACTCGCACAATCACTCACACACTCACTCACTCATCGTCTACACCGCTTTATCCTTTATTAAGGTTCGCAGGGCGCCTGGAGCCTATCTCAGGAGACTTAGGGCATGAGGTGGAGTAAATCCTGGACCTGGAGCTAATCCATCACAGGGCACACACATACACACACTATGGGCAATTTGGGAATGCCAATTATCCTAATCTACATGTCTTTGGACTGTGGGAGGAAACCCACCAAGGACGCGGAGAACATACAAACTCCATGCACACAGAGATGGGAATCAAACCTGGACCCTGGAGGTAAGTAAATGTATTATTTTTCAAATACAATATGCCGGTTACAACTTTTTTTTCTTGGGCTTTATTTCTTTATTCTAGGTGTTACCACATGGGATGATTTGAATCATATCTTTTATGAATGTTTCTATTGACCCAATTTCACAAAATTTTGTTTAGTGGCCAAAACCCTGACCCTCCCATCAGCATTGCGGAGCCTCAATCATCTGAGCCACTACTGCTCCTGATTAGTTTACAACTTGTCAGTAAAATATTGAACTTTCAATCCTGTATTAAACCAATAATTAGAGTGTAATAAAACCACATCAGATTATTTTGATTTTGTCTTATTTTAAAGCACTAATAGCACTAATATTTCATTGATTGTAAGAAATGCAGTTTGAATTCATCACATAGAGACCTATTGGGGCTGCATCTCCAGAGACAGGGTTGCTGTAGGTGTGTAGGACTACAACTCCAGCAGAATGAGAGGGAAAGTGGATGTTGTATGTTGGAAATATGGACTTCAGAAAAATCAAGATGCCCTTGCATATAAAATTAATTGGATTTTTTTTCTTCTTAAGAGCTTCACTACTTATGATAGACTAATTCGATGTCAGCAGTTAATTGGTCAGCCAACGGTTCTTTATCATGTTTTTGACAATTAAAAGTTGTATTGTTATGGTAATACTTGGGTGAAGCCTTGTTTTTTTTAAACCCATGGTATTTATCGAACATTTAATGGAGCTGTGTTTGAGTCTTGAAGTGGTCTAACTATTCCTTGCTCCTCTCTGTGCAAATAACACAACCCACACACAAACACTTTCATGTAGAAACATGGGCAGCACCAGGAGGCATGTGCTGCCCAAGTGGGGGTGCTGTACCTACACTTTGGATAGCATAGTACCCTCTAATACACACAAGAAATGTCTGTGGTTTATTTAGAATTTGTTAAAGAATTTGTAAATTGTGTTCTTTATAATTAAAAAAATCTATGAATACATTAATAAAAACAAATATATATATATATATATAATTTATTTATTTATTAATTTAACCAATGGGCAGAGTAAGTGCTGAACTTTTCTCCATTCTCTTCTCAATTCTTTGACATTTTTGTAGCTTGTTGTTGGCAATATTTTACATTTTTTTGTTATGAAGAGTGCATGAGTTTTCCTCTCTGTTGCCTGTTATGAATTTAATGCATTTGTTGGTTGAGGCACACAATCTGATGCTTTATAGTTATCTCTATGAGATGTTCATTCATATAACATTAGGTCTATGGCATGGAATACTGCTGACTCTTTAGTCAAGGTGTTTGTTAACTGTGAGCATGAGTTTGTGATCATTGAATCTGTAGCTGAAAAGTTTGTGAAGGCATAATTGTGTGAATTTAAATTCAAAGGTGTTTGTGTAAATAGGCTGACTTGTAAACTTTGCATCTATATTCCATGAGCTGAATATCTCGTCTTGTGTTCAGCACAGAATGGCAATGCAGCCGTTGGGTATGAGTGGGTACCATGTATGTATTTGCATGTGTATGTACATGGGCAAAATAATTATTTGATCCCATGTAGATTTTGTAAGTTTGTCCACTTACTAAGAAATGAAGGGTCTATATATTATTTGCATAGATAAATTTTAAACTATTAAGCACAGAGATCATGCTTTGGGGCCGTTTCTCTGCTAAAGGTGAACTTTGTTGCATTGAGATGCCAATGGACGTGGTCATGTATTGTAAAATCTTGGATGAGAACCTCCTGATGATGGGTGTGGATGGGTCTTCCAGCATAGCAATGACCCAAAACATACTACAAGGCAACAAAAGAGTGGCATTTTAAGGTCATGGACCTAGCCAGGTTTCCAGACTGAAATCCTATAGAACATTTATGGAGGGAGCTGAAACTTCGAGTTGTCCAACTTTAAAGATTTAGAGAAGGTCTGTAAAAAAGAATGGACGAAAAATCCCTCCTGAGATTTGTGCAAACCCCGTAAACCAACTACAAGAAACATCTTGCCTCTGTGCTTGTCAGCAAGGGTTTATTTATGTTCCTTTTTGAAATGCAAATCAATTAACTAATAAGTTTTTTTTTTTTTTTTTTTGGATAAAGTGCATTTTTCTACATCTTTTTGTAATGCATATCTTGTGGCCTGGATTGCTATAAATAAATAAATACATACATACATACATACAAACATACATACATACATACATACATACATACATACATACATACATACATTTCTTGTTTGAGAATGGCTCCTTGTTTGCTGGTATTCCTGCATTATGACATGCATTGCATTCAAAGCTGTCTTCATAATCATAGGGGGGAAAAATTAATAAAGCCAAATGTCCTCCCCCAATAGAAAATATATGTATGTAGTAGGGGCGGCACGGTGGTGTAGTGGTTAGCACTGTCGCCTTGCACCGCCAGGGTCCGGGTTTGATCCCCAGCCAGGCTCGTTTCCCGTCTCTGTGTGCATGGAGTTTGCATGTTCTCCCCGTGCTTGGTGGGTTTCCTCCGAGTGCTCCGGTTTCCTCCCACAGTCCAAAGACATGTAGGTTAGGCTAATTGGCGTTCCCAAATTGCCCATAGTGTGTGAATGAGTGAGTGTATGTGTGTGTGTCTGTGCCCTGCGATGGATTGGCACCCTGTCCAGGGTGTACCCTGCCATGTGCCCGAAGTCTCCTGGGATAGGCTCCAGGCCCCCCATGACCCTGAATACAGGATTAAGCGGTATAGATGATGAGTGAGTGAGTATATGTAGTAGAAAGAATTGGTGATTTGGTCTTTGGTGAGACCATATGATGATGCCCATATTCTTTGGAGTTAATTTCTCCAAAGAATATAAGAATATAAGAATATATAATAATTTTAAAATTAATTTCTACCATTTTTGAATTAGTTATTGACTGATATTCAATATCCCTCAGTATGTGTTTGCTTATTTATTCAAAGTTATTTTTCAAAAGTTACTGAAGTTAGTAAATTGTTTCAACTGTTTGTTCATTTTATTTTCAATTTTATGACTATATTTCTCAGTTACCTTTGAGGAAGAAGAAACGTCTGACACTCTTCTCTTCAATTTAAAACACAATTTTACTTCCCAAACCAGCCCTTGTTTATGCATTAGACTCTTTATAGCATATTTTCCTCCAGCAAGTAAACAGCAGACACCCACAGTTTCTTGCAAAGATGCTTGAGTGCACATTAGCTCATACATGCATTTCCCAGAAGAGAAAGCTCCATCCCTATCCTACCTATGCATGCAATAGCGTAAGAGAATGAATTTCATTTAAAGTGGGTAACACATTAAGTCTGTTTTCATTTGCCTGTTGTTGAAGCAAATAATTGAAACATTCATTGTGCTTTATGCATAATGACTTTTTTGCCATTAAAAATCATACACTTAAAATAATCCTCTCACTGTCCATCTAAATCTTGTTATTTTATATGTTACTAAATATTATTGCTTTCTTGCTCTTTACCTCTAGTATAAAAAAACAAAACAAAAAAAAAAACAACAAAAAAAAAACTACTTTTGGTAATGCACTCATACATGCATAACAGTCTGAAGTTATGTCAGTGAGGAAAAGCTTTTTCACTCTGTTTCAAAATTCCATTGATTCTTTCTGTTTTACTTGCACACAGCCAGACACATAATCTTTCATTAATCTCCTTGACTATTCTCCTAGCTCTTGATCCACCATGACTCTGATCAGGATAAAGCAGTTACTGAAGAGGAATGATGAATTCTTCCAAACACTCTGAACTCTTGAACCTAAGCAAAGCAATTCCAGATGCTTGTGACTGACTACAATGTGTCTGATTTGCAAGAAAAAGTCAAAGGAAGGAGTTATAATGGTCTATCTAGTTTTGGTCTTAATTGTAAAGTGACCATTTTTTGAGTCACTTTTTAGATTACATTTTTTAGATTAAAATTTCGATTTTTTGAAAATTGTATTATTATGCATTTTAATCAGCTTTTCCCCCCTCAATAAAACTACAGTATACTATTTGGCACCCAGTTTCATAGATGCAGCCTGACCGAATATTAAGTATTGTTAAGAGATACATGGTTGGAACTTGGTGCATGTCTGTATTGTGGATGCAACTGCCAGGGTTATTTCATGACTCTTTAAGTATCCATCCCTAGCATGGCTGCTGTCAGGGACCCTGTTGTATCTGTAGTTATACTTCTGTATAACTTGAAAAAATAAAATTAAAGGTTGTGTCTAGTTGTTCTCTCAGTTTAAATTCTGTCAGCTGAATTGGCCTTTACCTGAAACACCAGGGAGAGCTTGTGTTATAAATAACCTCCAGAGTTTCTGTGAGGGCGTTCTGGGCAATATTAATAGAAAAAAAAAAATTCTGACCGGGCTTTAATTTGAAATTTTAAAGTTTTGTTTCTAAAATTCATTGTTTTGCTTTACTTTTCTGCAGATGATGTTCAACTGCTCTCAGTGCCTTTAACAACAGAAAATCAAATATTAAATCCTCTGCTTGTAATGCAGACCAGTTACTAAGGGACAGTATCATCTGTATGACCTTAGTAGCAGGAGCATTCTCGCATCAACTTTAAATGTATTTTGGATTTTAAATAAAGCAAAGAATAAAACATGAACCAGTATCTTAATAAACAGGCCCCAGGTTGTGACGTGTATACAACCAAATGTAGAAAGCTTAAGGACTAAAAAATAGGGATGCACTTTCCATCAAGTGATTTCCATATCATATAACGCTGTTAAAATGTGCACATGCATTATATATGTAGGATGTAGCTGTGAGGGTTTACAAACAGGGAATTAGTTCAGAAAAGGTTATTTATAAGATTTCATTCCACCTACCCAAATATTTACCAGCAACAATGAATAAAATCAGTTTTATTCATGTAAAAGGCATTTCTTTTTTAAATTTTTTATTTATCTATCTCCTCTGCACTCATAAATTCTTACCTTGTAGGAGAAACACCAACACAGTCAATGCATTAGGAGGATTGCAATGACTCATGAATGATACACCACATCTAACCCACTCACACAATATTTAGAAATGAGCCAAGAGGGTTGATATATATCTCGTCTCACTAATAATATACTAACAATATACTAACCTCCACCTTGACCAGACGCATGATCTCTCTTTTTTAATGACATTTTTAATGGGGAAGCTGTAATATTACATAAATAATGGTAAAAACAACACATTTGTTATTCAAGTTACCTAGCTTAGCGGGCTAGGTAGACAAAATATCCTCTTTACATGCATATCATAATTAGACTATTAATTCTAAATACCATTCAATCTGGTACCAATTTAAAGCAGTAATAATCCCTGACAAAGCCATTAGGGCTTAAGTAGTGTGCCAGGCAAATGTCATATAGCCTTGTATAAGCAGAATTTGCCTGATAAATATATACTGTAGTGTTGTGGGAAGCCTTTGCATATGAAATTTTGGCATGCTCTGAATCAAATGGCACCCATCACATTATTAGAAATTACTATAAATTGATGGCCTGAGTAAATCAAGGTGTTTTCAGGAACTGGCATGAAGCACAGTAGGTATTTGGGAATTCAGAAACATAGAGCAAAAAACCCACAGGCGAAGGTAAAATCCAGTGAAAACAACACTAGCACAAAGAAAAACACTAGGAGAAAGAAATAAGCGAACTGATTTGCAATATATAGTTCAAACCCTTCAAAGGCTCACAATATGCAGCACTAGTCAAAAGTTTGGACTCCACTTAAAATTATAATATATATTTTTTTACATTCCAGAATAATACTGGAGATTTCAAAACTATGAAATAACATATGGAATTAGACAATTACAATTAGCAACAACAACAACAACAACAACAACAACAACAACAACAACAACAACAACAACAACAGTCAGTTGTTGTTTTCTGACACAAATAACAGCTGGAATAGTTCTTGCACAAACAGCATTGTCAAGTGCACTTGCAAAACCCATCAAGCAACCTGATGAAACTGGCTCTCATGAAGACCATCCCAGGAAAGCAAAACCAAAACTTGGAATGGTCTTTTGACTGATGGTCTTTTGATAGTCTTTAGTGTCCAAACTTTTGACTGGACTAATTTTTAAGTGTATACTTAAAAATTAGAGCAAAACTACACCATGAGAAGGACCAGTCAAGAATGCAAGAACTTGTGCTTTAGTGTAAGGCCTTGTTTACACTGCAGCCAAATCCATTTTGTTTTACAAACCTGTTTTTTAAGACTGACTGTCGGCACTTTTATTTGAAAGTGATTTGGCTCTGTTCAGACTGGCAGCACATATCTGACACATTGTAGATCTATCTGCATTGGTTGCTGTGGTAACGGTGCCAGAGGCTTGCATGGATCACGATATTTCCTCACATATCACCCTGTCTCTGTACATTCACTCTCGCTTTGCCTGAACTGATGCATCCCCCCATGCTATCAGACATTTCATTTCAAATCCTGTCCACAGACTATTCTTGTCCATTTTCATACTGTGGTTAAGCCAGCTGCTCGTCCTGAAAACACAGTTCATTTAGCAGCATGGAAAATTCTAAGGTGCGACTTTTACATACTTAGCGGTAATAGCTATAGCATAGCAACATAACTTTCTACAAATTTTTAAGAACTGCTGAATTAACTGCAGTATTTCCATCTTCATTTCTTCTGTCATCTCCAAGCTTGTTTTTCAACAAGGGATCCACGTGTATTCACGTGTATATATGGGGATTGTTTGGACTTGAACTTCTTCATCTCATTGCGAGTGGAGTAAAGGACAGATTGAAATCTGATTTGACTGAGTAGCGCATCCAGACTGAAACAAATCTTTAAGAATCCGATTTGAATCTGATTTCAAACCACCTCTGGATGTGATTCAATGTGTGTGTGTGTTTGTGTGTGTGTTTTTTGCTGTAAATACTGTTCAGACTACATCATTGTAATTTGGTGCCAGTCTGGATATGCCAAAAATCAGATTTGGGCTTGGAGTCTGAACATGGACTAATACATGACTTATTTCTAAAATGTCAGTTAATAAAAATGTCTTAAATTTTAGTATGCAAAGATTCCCTTCTAACCACATTTCTTTACAGGCACACAGTGTAGCATTGGTGTATATTGCCCATAATGCACACTGATTATGAAAATAGCCTGAGAGGAGCAATTTGGTGCAACAATTGACTAAGTGTGCTCTTACTTGAGGTCAAATTGCTAGCACATGCCCTGTAAATTTGTTGGTTTATGTAGAATCCAAATTAGCAGATCTGGTACATTGTCCTTCTGCATTCATTTTTTTTTTCCAACTTCAAGCTCCAAGCTCACACAATAAACAAAGTCTTCTTATTCACATTCGATTCACTGCTTGGTCACAAGAAAGTAATGAAGATACTCTCTCTGTTGTCTTAGTGACATTTATAGAAATTGTTTGGACAGGTTTCTGCCATGACCTACAATATAAACGTTTTTTAACCAAATAAACTGTATGGCCAAAGGTGTGTGGACACTTGACTAGTACACTCATTTGTGGGACTTCACAAATTGTTGCAAATAGAAAATTAAAGGGCCCAAACAAGTTCCTGCAAGCCAATGCCCCATGTGCACAAAGCAAGGTCCATTAAGATTAGTGTGGAAGAACATGAGTGGTCTGCACAGAACTCTGACCTCAATCCACCTGACCACCTTTGGGTTGAATCAGAATGCCTAAATGCCATGATTTTCGATCCCAACATTAGTGCCTGAATACCTAAAATCGAGAATTGCATGTTTAAAAAGAAAGTACTGTTTGACTTTTATGGAAAGGTTTATGCAAGACATTTTGTCATGCACTGCAAACTTTCAAGAAATGTCAATAAGTCAATATAAGAAATATAGGTCTGTCTTTCATTTTTATGGACATATTTGCACTTTCCTCATCAAAGCCTCTTTAAATCTTAGTCTCCAGTAAAGGAGATTTTGTACATTTACACAGTTGAAATGTAGAAACTAATCTTCAATACAATATTGCCATTTCTTGAATACCGTATAGGTTTCTGCAAGAGGTTTTGCATTATGCAAGATATAGGAGTGGGTACTAAAAGGAAATTTTTGCATATGTAGGAATGGACCTCCTTCACCAGAGCTTCTTGGGTGAATGAATGACTACAGAAATAAATATTTTAAACTGCATGTGGGAATGCATGTAAAATCATTCTGGCTATTGAGCTGCTTTATAGTGTGGGTAGGGAATATCAGCATCAAATGTTTGAACTGCAATTTGTTCGCAATTCTGAAGAAGAGATCGGAGAGGGGGATACTATTCAATACTGGATGTCAAGAAGACAGGAAAAATAGTTTTAATGTCATGAAGACTGAGATAGGGTGGATTTTGGTGACTACAAAAATGAAAAGGGCAGTTGCAATTGTTATAGAGTCAATATGAGGTAGGAAAGAAAGTGGGGTGAGGAATAGCTATTTCAAAAGAAGCAAGTAGAAAGACTGATGCCATCCACTTTTTCGCAAATGAAGCTTTGAACGCGAATATACAAAATATTTGTTTGCTTTTGAGTGATGCAAGTGGAAAAGAACTGCTAAGGTTGTACTGAATCAGTGACTGCAGTTAACGGCTCCAAGAAAAGGAATAAGAATTGATCCATGTGGAACATCTTGTGCATCAGGAAATATCAATGTGCGATATATTTTTTAAAGTGCAAAATGCTAAGATATATAATAGCATAAACTGTAGATGTTTCTATTGTACCCTTGGAAACAGACTGACAAAAATGATGATTTAGTTGTTTTATTAACAAAAATGCAACTGTAACTAACAGATAAATACAATGAATCAACTAGAATGAAAGGCTGAAATAAAATAGAATCAGGATGCAAAACAACAACAACAAAAAAAAAGCCATCAAAAAAGTTACAAACAGAAACAGCAAGTAAAAACAGGCAACATGAATATCAAAAGAGTGAGCCGAACAATAAAAATGTGGACTTCAGAACTGGTACAGCCAAGAGCATTTTGAACTTCTAGCTGCCTAACACACAGTATGACTGCAGATCAATCCCTGCTATCCGTTATCACCCAAATGAGCATCCCTGTTGAGTCTGGTTCCTCTCAAGGTTTCTTCCTATTCGTCATCTCAGGGAGGCTTTTCTTGCCACCGTCGCCCTAGACTTGCTCATCAGGGTCAATCTAATCGTTTTGATCCATACACATTCACATTTCATACAAACTTCCATAATTTTCTATTCATTCTGTAAAGCTGCTTTACGACTTTGCGAAAAGTGCTATAAATATAAAATTGAATTGAATTGAATTCAATTCAAAGAACATGTTATTGTTGCTGTTGCTCATGTGATGCTCACATGATTCAAAATCACTTTTGATTCTCATGTGTCAATCAGTTCATATGTTGATTAAAAAAGTCATACTTTTCAGGTAGTGTGCAAGCAAAATCATTGGTTCAGCACAATGATTCGGGAACTATGTAAGTAAGACCGTGAACTGTAAGTAAGAACGATATACATTTTTGTTTATTCATAGCTGATTTTCAGAGGGACGATGGCCAAATGAAAAGTGATATGCAGTATATATTAATTAATTTCAAGAATAACTACTATTATAATTATAATAGAAAAGTATTATAATAAATATGCATAGATCACTAAAAAAGTGAAACAGCTAATTGAATGGTGTGCTCATGACTATAGCAAGAGAAATATGAACCACTATGCCTAAATTAAGTCAATATTCCTCCTTTCTCCGTTTTAATAATCTAAAGCATGGCTACCTGTGGGAGGTGACTGGGGAAATTCTAAAAGAATCATAGTGTTTACTCCCCAAAATCCACCATTTCTCAAATTTTCTTTTTGTTCTCAGAGGATAATAATTTCCATTTATGTTATTCTTCCTCCCTTCGCTTTTGCAGACTGTTTTATTGCCTGCATGACTACCCTTGCCAAACACATCACATTTACAATATGATATCCTGGATACAGATGACTCATGCTAGTTTACTGTATCTAATAAGCCATGCATCTCTACACATGTCTCCAATACTGTTAAATAATTCTGGAGCAAGTCTATAACAATTCTTTACCAGACTCAGTTTTTATTTGCTTAACACATTTGTGCTAAATCTAATTTACAATGAAGCTCAGATATATTACATAGCACATACATTAAAAAGCAATTTCTTTTTTACTAATCTTTGGTCAGACGCACTCTTCTCCTCTTTATGCTCTCTTTACACCACACAGGACTAAACCATTTTGGACATACACATTTATGGACATTTGTCTTTTTGCACTCATTCTGGACATTCATGGACACTTATGGACACTGCACAACTGCACATTCATGCACATTTACACATTTCTATCTCTTTTTTTTTGTTGTTGTTGCACATAAGTCACTTTCAATAAGACACTTTCATGCATATTTGCACCCCCCTCCGGACATTTCTATTTAAATCCCACTTCATCTCTATACTATTTCTATAGTCTTCTATATTTGTACATAAATCGTCTCTTTCTCCATATTTGTACAGCTAGGTTTTCTTATATTTTTCTTATATTGTATATTTTGTCTTATCTTCTATAGATATATTTTTCTTATCTTAGCTAAATTTATTTTCTATATTTTATTTCTTTTTATTTCAGATTTATTTCCTATTAATAATCTTTTATTTTTAAGGTTCCTGAACCATTTCACTGCACATCGTATTGTGTATGTGACAAATAAAATTAGAATTAGAATTTAATTTTAGGTGCATTTAGAGGTTACATTTATGACAATTTAATTATATGCAGGTATGTTACAAACTTTATTTATTTATTATCAAAAATTATGTGTCTATTATAAAATAATATAATATATAATAATATAATAATATAATATAATATAATATAATAATATAAATGTTGTCTGTAAAGAGGAAAATAGCGCAGCATAGGCCTGAGCTCCCCAAGTCTAGTCTATATATGGCAATCAGTTCTCAGGATGCCTGAACCAGTGAAGTGACAATGATATCTATGTGTGATGAACTGGTGTTTCTTTTTTATATTAAACAAAAATCTATCTGTTGTGCTTTTTTCTGTGGGTGTTACCGCTGAACAGCTGATCATCGAGTGTTAACAAATACATTACTGCACTGTCACTTACTGTAAATATTACACTGCTTCGTCCAATATGCATCTTTCCACCATCCATAACTTAATTTTATTATTGCACGACTGTATATTCCGGCCATATTTATTCTTTATATACCGTTTCATTTTGAACTCATATATCTATATATATCATGTTATTTGAGCATGTTATTTTCTTGATATGTTTATATTCCTAAGCACTATGTTTGAGCAGTTATACACATACACTCACCTAAAGACTTATTAGGAACACCACACTAATACGGTGTTTGACCCCCTGTCGCCTTCAGAACTGCCTTAATTCTACGTGGCATTGATTCAACAAGGTGCTGAAAGCATTATTTAGAAACGTTGGCCCATATTGATAGGATAACATCTTGCAGTTGATGGAGATTTGTGGGATGCACATACAGGGCACGAAGCTCCCGTTCCACCAAAGATGACGCAAAGATGCTCTATTGGGTTGAGATCTGGTGACTGTGGGGGCCATTTTAGTACAGTGAACTCATTGTCATGTTCAAGAAACCAATTTGAAATGATTTGAGCTTTGTGACATGGTACATTGTCCTGCTGGAAGTAGCCATCAGAGGATGGGTACATGGTGGTCATAAAGGGATGGACATGGTCAGAAACAATGCTCAGGTAGGCCGTGGCATTTAAACGATGCCCAATTGGCACTAAGGGGCCTAAAATGTGCCAAGAAAAAATCCTCCACACCATTACACAACCACCACCAGCCTGCACAGTGGTAACAAGGCATGATGGATCCATGTTCTCATTCTGTTTACGCCAAATTCTGACTCTACCATTTGAATGTCTCAACAGAAATCGAGACTCATCAGACCAGGCAACATTTTTCCAGTCTTTAACTGTCCAATTTTGGTGAGCCCGTGCAAATTGTAGCCTCTTTTTCCTATTTGTAGTGGAGATGAGGGTCTTCTCCTCTTGTAGCTCATCCGCCTTAAGGTTGGGCATGTTGTGGCTTCTCAAATGCTTTGCTGCATACCTCGGTTGTAACAAGTGGTTATTTCAGTCAAAGTTGCTCTTCTATCAGCTTGCATCAGTCGGCCCATTCTCCTCTGACCTCTAGCATCAACAAGGCATTTTTGCCCACAGGACTGCTGCATACTGGATGTTTTCCCTTTTCACACCATTCTTTGTAAACCCTAGAAATGGTTTTGCATGAAAATCCGAGTAACTGAGCAGATTGTGAAATACTCAGACCGGCCCGTTAGGCACCAACAACCATGCCACGCTCAAAATTGCTTAAATCACCTTTCATTCCCATTCTGACATTCAGTTTAGAGTTCAGGAGTTTGTCTTGACCAGGACCACACCCCTAAATGCATTGAAGCAACTGCCATGTGATTGGTTGATTAGATAATTGCATTAATGAGAAATTGAACACTCCTTTAGGTGAGTGTATATACACACACAGTATATATAGCAGTGGCAGCCGGTCAATACGGGGCGCAGGGGCGCCACCCCCCTTAAAGTTAGGCAGAGAAGAATGCTTCTTTAACATGTAATTATTTAACATAATAATTATTTATTTTAATAATTAAATAAAGTAATTTAGTCACAAAAATCCGCTGTATTTCTTAATATAATTTATTTGCAATTTTAAAAAATCTAATCTGTATTACGTTCATTTGTGTTCGTGTATGCGGGGCGCCGGACAAACTAGTGTCTATGTAGGCACGTACATTTTTGAAAAGCATGTGACCTGAGGCTGAGCTCTGATTGAATTTTGTCAAATCATCCTTCGGGCGCAGCACTGTGCGCCCTGAACCCTCCCACTTTTGCTCTTAGCGAATCAATATCGTTTTTTAAATATTTGGGCTTATGTGATTGGACCATTCTCAACGAGTCTTTTCCAGCACTTCTTATGGCAAGCTGAGCTGCTGACTGGATGTGATGTGAGTCATATCTTTATTTTATACTAGTATTAAAAGTTAAATTTTTATTTTGTTTGCGCCCCCCCCAAAAAATGTTTTGCACCGGCCGCCACTAATATATATACATAAGACTTTTGGTTAGATGCAATAGATGATCTGTACATTTACTTTGCACAATGACAATAAAATTAAACCTAATCTAATCTAATGTGTTTGAAGTCCTCCCTTCATTATCAGCAAAGAGCATGTTTAAGTCTTTTGGCCAGGTACAAAAGTCATTAACATGTACAATAAGTCATATGGAGACCGAGAGACAGACAGACGATAGGAAACAGACAATTAGAATTTTTTTTTTTTGTTAGATCAACAAGTAACTTGCATGTATTTTCTTCTGGAAATGGGCTATAGGAAGTATTACCATGTAAGGAACAAGCAGGTGCAATGAGGTGTATTGCTACTTTTTGTTAAAAGACAATCAGTAACTCAGCTGTTGGACAGCAAAGAGAAATTCATAGCACCATCTGTGTGTTGGGAAGATGAAGAATTCTGATGCATGAATTCTTGGTACCTTGAGGGATGGTGAGCTGTGTCATGCTGTGCTCAAAGCTTGAAGGAAGCATGGTGCAGGCCAAGGTGTCACAAGTGCCTTCAGATAGTTGTGGGATGATCTTTTTTTCTTTTCTTTTTTTTTTTTAGGTTAGCAGCAGTTTTTGAAATATGAATCCAGCAGCTACAAAAAACATATGGAGTGAATTCTAATTATCCCCACTCCCAACACATACATATTTAGTTGTTGTTGACATTTTTTGACCACTTTCTGTTGCATTTGTCACCTCTTCCTTGTTGCCTTTCTGTTGTGGAAATGAAAGACACATGACGAAAATTCTTGTATAAAGGATGTGCAAAGACAGTGGTGATTCTGCAAGTCAACATTTGGGTGCCTCAATGTCTAAAATTTATTGCAGGATAGACAATAGATAGACAGAACATGATCATGAGAATAATTAACATGCAGGCTGAAAAACGTAGCAAAGACTTTGTTTGTTCAATTCCTAATATTGCAAATACAGACATCCACAATATCCCATAAGTTATTATTTTTTTTAGAGCAAGCAAGCGTGTGAGATAGAAATAAAGTAAGAGAATGTGCGCACACACTGATTCTTCTTGCATTAAGTGAATCCATCACTGTTCTTATTGGGTTTTATCTACCCAATGATAAATTTATAATTTATCCTCCATCTCTCTCCATCAGTCCAGTTGAGTCTCCTGCAATGCCATGGCAGAGTTGTCAAAAAAAAAAGAAAAAAAAAAAAAGCGAAGATATAAAACAGACTTCACTTCAAGTGCAATAAATGTACTCCTGTGTATAATAGCAGTGAAAATAATGGTGGTTTTGTTCTCTGAGTTCCCCATGGTGGGTTTAATGGTTGTAAAGATATGTTAAGGGGAATTTAACTGTCTCATTTGTTCATTATTTGTTCATTGAATGAGCTTGCTAGCTGCTACTCTGTATTGAGACCCTGTGTGATAGAAATATACTCCTGTTCACGTCTGTAATGTTTTAATGGAATATAAAATAACCCCACAAGTTAATACAATTATGCTAATGGTAGAATAGAATAGAATAGAATAGAATAGAATAGAATAGAATAGAACGATTTTTGTTTGTACATTGGTGAGAACTCACTCTTTCTGTGATATCTTTACGTTTCATACAGTGGAGGATCCAAAACAAGTCTCAGAAAAAAAAATGTCTGTTGTCTGTCTGTATGTCTTTATATCTGTCTATATGTCTGTCCAGCCAATTTTGTCACAGCATCACGCAAAACTGGCTGGACAAAATTAAATGAAACTTTGACAGTCCTTCTGTATTTGCCTGAATTTAAATCTGCGCCATAAATTAAATAAAAATGTTGAGTAGAAGCAAGGTTATGAGCAGTTTTGTGTCAAATTACCTCACAGATGCCATCGCTTTTTCAGATGAATACAACGCTTTGCCAGATGGCACCACTATGAGATAAAACACAAGTCGAGCAAACATATCCTCAGCAGTCTGAGGTGAGGATGTGTAAAATGATCTACTTTAAACAGGGGTGTATTTGGCTCATGACAAAAGAAGTACAACTTTGCGTAAACAAGGTGTAAGATACATTTAACATTACACAGTTTAAAAGGTAAGGCACTATTAATAAGTTAGGCAGAAAGTTCTGGTGTACAGAAAGACAGGCAGACATGTATGTGGGCTTTAACCTGAAATAATAATATCACTGAATAAATTAAAGCTGACCAGCTTATTTTTATCTTTAACCTTTTAACTATTTATAAAAACCCTTTTCTATTCTTTCCATTGTATATTTCTGCACATTTTTTTCTTAAATATATTTGATTGTAAAGTAATCTGGCATTTATTTATTTATTTGCAATGAATACATCTTATTAATCCTCTCCTTGGTTCATTTGACCATTACATTCAAATTACCAACCAAAAGTCTTATATTGCATGTTTGCATAAAGCCTTTATCATACTGTTGCCACCATTCCGGTAAAAATTATAAGACACTTTAATTGGAATTATTGTAGTTTAACTTACCACAACAAATGTACAGTATGAGATACCATGGGGCAGCATGTAGGGCATGGAGGATAGAGTTCAGTCAAAGGCAAATTAATGATAGGTCTATAAATGAACATTAGCCATCTTAGCATTTTATCCACGATGGACAACCCGAAAACAGCTTGATGGTATTTTCAGAGCCCAAACCTTTGCATGAAGAAATTTTTCTGATGGAGATTACAAAGCAGCTTGGTACGTTGGACTGAATATAAATGCATCTGTTAAATGCCATAAAGGCAAAATTCATCTGCTGGTATTGTTGGTGAACTGTTTTAGAAAACACATCCTTGCACATTGCTAAATATTTAGTCCTAATTTTATATACATGATCTCTCATAAGCTATAGTGCAAATGAATAAACACAAGTCGCTGTATAATTATAATACATAGTTTCATCATAGACCAAAAAGCAATAACAGCGCAATGAAAATTATATTTACCCTTTATGTACAATATGTAATTGATTAATTTTTCCCAGATTTTTGGTTTATGTATGTTGTTTTTAAAATGTCTTTAAAAGGTAAAATAGGTTTAGGTCTTTTAGAGGTTTCAAATATGTTTAATATGCTTTACTGTTTAGATAGTGGAGAGACTGTACTACAGTATCTTGTATCTTATGCTGTATGGCTAATACATCTTTAGGCTATGTATTGCTGAACATCAGTGCTTCTATAATGGATGCTGTATTCACTCTATGCCAGCTTGTGATACTGACCTTAAGACCTCAATAGAATATACTCCTTTTTATTATTGCTTCACCTCCTCCCTTCCCAAGGGGGCCCTTGGATTAGAAGCAGTACGTGGCAGCCAGTCATTCTGACATCACCTACCTGTCATGAGTGGTACTAATGAGGGTAGTCATGCACACAAATGTACACAAAATAAGTGAGAGGAATAAATGTAGGAGGAAGAGTTTTTCATCTTGGTTATTGCAATACATGGTGTGCAATTTACAGTATTAGTCATTCCCACCTACACTATTAATGGAAAGGGACTCCCATTACACCACCACTGATCATTTAGAATTCAGGCACATACAGTAAATGACACTGACAGGGTATAGGCACAGTTGGAGATATTAAAAACTCAAGTGTCTCTTTTGTATCTAGCTAAAAGCATTACCAAATTGAGAGAGAGAAGTGCATCAACAGCACAGGTATAAAAACTAATCTAGTGTCCTATGTGAAACTGTTATAAGCCTGACCTTCACCCTATTTTTTTCAAAGCTTTACTAAAGATTGCAGTATAAAATGCCACCAACTGCAGCAATGATAAACTGAGATAAAATGTCATATTATATGGCCTTGTCTGAAAATCCTTCTGATTCCTATTCAGTGCTGTAGTGCCTACTCCCTCCTCTCTCCTCTGACAGAATGATGCATTATAAGTATATCTGAGCTGTTCTCTTTGCTCTGAGGCTATGCAAAATACTTTTAATGCTTAACTGTTACCTAGTCTCCGCATGTCTACATTTCAGCAACTGGGTACAGTATGTATTACACTTTCTGCAGGCCACAAGCTGTCAACATGAGCAAAAATATTTAGAAATCATAACCGATTACTCATGTACTATTTCACAGAAGAGAGGAGGTCTGT
>JAAGKR010000798.1:54957-162555 GCA_011419295.1 Clarias macrocephalus
AGACTTCTTCCCAACAACAGATTCCCAAAAATGCCACAGCTATCTTTAGATAGCATTCCATGTTAGCACACTTCTAACATGGTCCTGCTCTCTTGTCGGGTAGGATGACATTACTCTCTTCCCTGTCAATCACAGTAAACCTCAACATCCAGTCATGGATGTCTGTGAGATCATTTTATTGCAGTTTGTTTTTTCCAGAGTGTAATCAGCTGCATTGAGTAACATTGGAAAAAAGACTGGTGGCTGGCATCACGGGCTTTGCAGGAAGCACATGCTAATCTTCTCTCTCCATTTTTAGTACCTGTCATGTGATGGAAGTTGAACTAAGTAGTAGGTGGGAAGTGATCTTGACTAAAATTGGCTGAAAAATAGCAGTGTGGGTTGTTCAAGTGAAAAATTGCTATAAACAGCAGACAGGTCATTTAAAAATGGAAATGGGCCACCCATTATATCCTATATATCTGTCTTTAAAATATACAGTACCAGTGAAAAATGTTTTTTGTTTAGTAATTTATTTCCCATATTCTAGAACAATACTAAATTTTAAAACTACGAAATAACACATATAGGATTATGTAATTGTTATGGAACAGTTCTCTTACAAATGCATTTGAAAAAACCATCAAGCACCATGATGGAACTGTCTCTCATGGTATTATTAGAGGAAAGAAAGACCAAAACTTAACTCTGCTGTAGAGGATGAATTCATTTGGAAGTACCAGCCTCAGAATTCACCAATTTACAGCACCTCAGATTAGAGCCGTTATGAATGCTTTACAGAGCACCAGTACCAGACATGAAATCATTGCATCTTTTGGGTGCCTTCAGCATAGTTTTACAATATAGAAAGAAATAAAAATCAGGAAAGACGACTTAATTGGAAGGTGTGTCCAAAGTTATAACAGATACCGTACTGGATCTTTCCTCTAACATACATTTTCACTTTTATGACTTCATGAAGTATGGTCAACAAATATAAAAAATATATGACGACAGCAACTATGCATTTTTCAGAAATGACCAGGACTTTTCTGAGGTAGAAGCTCATGGCATAATGGAAGATTCAGACTACACATAAGTCACCTCCGGGATCTTAGCCATGTACGTATTGTCCGGGATAACCTAGTGAGTGTGTAGGAATTAAGAGGCTTTACCCAGTCAGGCCAGGTCATGGTGTATAAACAGCCTTAAAAACACACTGACTTCACAGAATCCAAAATCTCAAATGCTATTCTAAGACAGACTTAGACCTGGCCAAATGGAAATTTCTGCAGACATTCTTGGCGACCTATTGTGTTCGAATGGCTAAATCATATGAATCATATGAATGAAAGAGTGAAAGCAGTTTTTTTCACCCACCTGCAAACACTCTTAACGATGCCAGGTCCCCACTGAGCCTGGCGCAGATTTGGCTATGGAAGAACCGTCTGTTGTCTCATTACTTAAACCTGGAGGCTGAACTTTGAGACCAAACATTGGCAGAATCTTGAAACCCCTAAGACCTTCTGTTGTTTAGACCCAACAAAAACAATATACACACTTTCATCAACCAAGTAACAAAGGATTCAACCTAAAGTATAACCGCTTTCTTGTGAAATTACAGTCTTTTATCAATAACAACGTATTTTGTATACAGACTTTAGCACCTTTTCCCAAAATAATCTTCAATAAAATACAATACAAAAACAATTTATTTGACTAGCCCCAGTTAAAGTCATGTAAGTAATTAGATAACATGTACATTAATAGAATGTAAATAATTGCCAAAAAACAGTTAGTTAATATTTTTACTAGTTTTAATATTATGACAGAAATCATTAAATATTCAATAAAATCCAATTACAAGCTGTTTGTCTAGTGCTATAGTTCAAGATAGTTTATGAGTTTTATATTGTCCTATAATATTCTAGAACAGGAAGGTCAAACTGCTTCCATAAAGGGTGATGTGGGTGCAGGCTTTCATTCAAACCAAGCAGAAGCCATGTCTGTTTAATTAGTTGTTCTTGGCTTTTCATAGACTATCAGGCATAGCCTCTGCTTGGTTTGGAATGAAAGCCTGCACCAACATCGCTCTTTCTGGATCCAGTTTGACACCCCTAGAGTATTCTACAGCAGCCAAACCCCAAAATAAGATTGCTGTGGTCCAATTTGAAATCTGAAAATCATCTGCCGGCCAACTAAACCTTTAATTACAACTCTAATCAACACACAAGACTTAACACACAAAGATTAATTAAGAATAGCAATTTATTTAAATCCCATGGTTTTATTTTTTTTTATTAATTCTTGTTGCTTTTGTTAAGTGCATAAGTTTAAATGTAAGCATTTTGTGGTAGTTTCTGACATAATTACAAAAATTAAGAATGGGCAGAAAGCCCTGAAACATTGGAACACACAAAATTTGGTTTGATAAAGTAACAAATCCATACAATATCACCAGTACTGCATTTCTGGAATGTATACAGTGCACAAAATAAACCCCATAGGGTACAGACTAGACCTTAGCTGGTGTGCTTAAGGTTAAAGAGATGTGTTTTCTTTTAATACTTGTCTTGCATAAGCTTTTGACCTCTGCTTTTGAGTGCTTGAGAGGAAGATTTTATTTTGTGTGTTTGGACGTGTATGTAATGCTCTTCATCCGCAACGGAAGGACTGGTCACATGCCCCTCAGCACATGTTAATTACTCCAGAGTTAATCGGATCTCAGAGGATGGTGTTCCCTTTTGAAGTCCTACTATCTTTTTACCCTCTGCTCCAGAGGTTAGAGCTTTACAAGGAAGAAGTCATGTGGGTGGAAAGAGATGAAAGCCAGTCTACATGTTGTAGACATTTGAAAGTGTTTAAATTCCTAGAAAAAGTGAACTTGTGTCAACACAACTTTGGACACAAAATGACGGTCAAAGAGAAACATGGTTAAAGAACTTAAAATGCTTGTGGTAACATATCACGGATACTCAGGCACACAGCTCACTAAAACAAGATGTGTAAACAAAGACGTCACTTACAACCCCCCTTGTCTGTCTGCCTTGTTTTTGTAGCGGCATGTGTATATGAGCTGGCACAGCCAAGGGCACTGTGGCTGTCATGTTTTTACTGCAAGCCATCTGTTCAGTGATCCTGTGGTGGTGCCAGCAATGAGAAACAAGAGAACAATCTGCCGAGCAGACTCAGACACAAACTGACATACACACACATGGTCACATTGCACCCATGCCTTTTAGCAGAAACAGTGGTATACCTATAATAATGGCCCAACAATATAAGAGGAGTTATTTGTCTTTTCCTATACAGCATTAGCCAATTACGGTCTGTGCAACGTCCTTACATTTTACATTTAGTACCAGTCTGAGGTTGATAAACTTTCTTAGCTATATAAAACATGCTGACCAAATGCATTTCATCAGATAAATAGTCTGCAAGCTGATCACTGGTAAATCTATTGTTATCTCCCTGCATCTAGAAATAAATCATGGTTATTTTTCCTCCTTCTTACTTTTCTGATTCAAAGCAAACCATAAGCCTCTGCAAGATTTCATAGCAGATTGGACCCTTCTAGCTATGAGTGGTTTTAGTTCAATAATTGAGTTTATTAACCTAAGACTTAGGTTCTGGTTCTGATGGAAGGATCAGTTGACAATAAATTTGCGTTTTTTGAGGAATGTCGATAGTGTGGTAATTTCAGGCACAATTCATGAACGTTGACAATGATGCGATTTAAAATGTGTGTATGCAATATTGTAGACACAAATGAATAAATCGTATCACCTTAACCACAAAGTACTACGAAAAGCAGTAACAAAATGAATAAACAACTTATTAAGCAATGAAAATAATAAAGAAATCTAAGAGAAGTGTCTGAATAAGAAAACCTGTAATAGTAATAATTTTACTATTACCAAACACCATTTACCTTTTAGTTATACCTCCATTTAGTTATTACTATGATGGTTTGGTAATAGTAAAATGGGATGTCTGTCAGTTCTGTTGGGCATATGATACAGTGACCATACGAACTTAAAAACAGGAAGTAGGAATGATATTAGTTAAGCCTGTAAATTGTCTGTATGTTATATGGTGGAAAATGTACAGTAAATTGTGTTATATAAACCGCATATATTATACAAGCCAGGAAACATCATTCTTATATAATAAGTGAGTTATTGATGTATATGGACTATGGCATGTCAAACAGGGTGTTTAATAAACAACCAAAAACAATAAATCTGTTTTTAAAAAGATTTAAGAGGTAAGCTAGTGACCTATGATGGTATGAATGTAGGCGTCTTTTGTGAAATAATGAGGGCAAAGTTCTAAAGTACTGTAGTAAGCAGAATGCAGTGTGTCTGTGGTGGTCTTTGGCGTTTCAGATGAGTTATGGCTGAGCGAGAAGGCAATGAAGTGTTAATGACCACTCAGCATTCAAAGAGATAAACTACTGTTTGAAACACACACACACACACACACACACACACACACACACACACACACACACACACACACACACACACACACACACACACACACACACACACCTCAGATGTGTGCTCTGTCGTACATATCAGTTTATTGGCACTAAAGTACACTGTCACTCAAATTCATCCCTGCTGGAACAAAGAAATCCAAATTTATTTGTTTGCAGAGGCTATCATGTAGAACTGATTACAGCAACAAGTTGAGGCTTGTGTCTTTTTATGACAGACATAAATACTGTGTTAAGCTCACTCCGTGGACACACACACATTTAATAATTGATTTATTTATCAATCCAGGTTGCAGAAAATCTTGGAAATAAATTGTGAAAAGTGTGAGAATATATAAGATTGTTAATTAATAAATCACTCAATCTGCTGGGCCAGGTAGTAATTATCGAAAGGCTGTCACATCATAACTCAATAGGTGACATAAATATAACCATTTTTAGACAAACAGACAAACATGAAGGGTATTACGCATGCAGCTAAAGGTCTATAAGCACACAAATCATTATAAACACATTTACTCAGTCCAGCGCTTTCTTGCCCTAAAAAACCTGCCCTTCTTGTGCCACAGTGTTGATGTTCTTAAAAGAGCAAAAGACAGAACTATTTTTCCCCCTCTTTTTTTTTCCTACTATACACATAGAGCCTGCAGCCCCAGTGACACACTGCAAAGAGAGCACAGCATGTGGCCAGAACCTGAAAGAAACCAGCTGGCACAAAATCTGGGTCAATATGGAAATGGCAAACCAGTTTGAATATTATAGTTATTTCAGCATTTTTTATAGTCATTACTACTCCCCCAAAGCAGCAATTACAGAATAATTTAAACAACATGAGTTGAATTACATGATAATGGAAAAAATAAAAGACTGAAAAGTTTTGGAAGTTTTAGAAATGACAGGTAAAGGAATATAGCTATCATATATCTAGGTACTGTATATGAATATAGATATAGATATAATAAGGAATCATGGTGAAAGATTGAGGAGTTTCGGCAGTAGTGGTTGTGGAAATTGGATCATATGACCAAAGAGATATCTGAACACATTATAGGCATTATACAGAATTTCTGCACGAGGTATGAGATAACCAAAGATAATACTGCTTATGAATATATATTTCAGATTGAAGAGGTAAAATTCAAGGGGCACAAATACATGCCAGCAACAAAGCATAGGTCAATGATGATTAAAAAAAGTTGAGGTTGTGTGTTAATGAGGTGACTTCAGACTTCAAATTCTGTATTTGGATTTTCGGTTATGTCAGGTAGAACAAAAGTTATCATTACTTTTATAAAGGGTAAATTTTCCTGCTACCACAATATGGGAATGATGTCACAAAAATGTAGAACTCTCAAAATGAGCCAATTACTATTATTGTTTTGGTCATAGAAACAACTGACAACAATAAAAACATGTGATCAGGTAAAGTACAGACCAAAAGTTTGGACACACCTTCTCATTCAAAGAGTTTTCTTTATTGTGTTCTTTCTTGTGTTCTTTAGCCCAAACACGTCTCTTCTGCTTGTTGCCTGTCCTTAGCAGTGGTTTCCTAGCAGATATTCTACCATGAAGGCCTGATTCACACAGTCTCCTCTTAACAGTTGTTCTAGAGACGTGTCTGCTGCTAGAACTCTGTGTGGCATTGACCTGCTCTCTGATCTGAGCTGCTGTTAACCTGCGATTTCTGAGGCTGGTGACTCGGATGAACTTATCCTCCGCAGCAGAGGTGACTCTTGGTCTTCCTTTCCTGGGGCGGTCCGCATGTGAGCAAGTTTCTTTGTAGCGCTTGATGGTTTTTGTGACTGCACTTGGGGACACTTTCAAAGTTTTCCCAATTTTTTCGGACTGACTGACCTTCATTTCTTAAAGTAATGATGTCACTCGTTTTTTTCTTCACGTAGCTGCTTTTTTCTTGCCATAATACAAATTCAACCTCTTTGAATGAGAAGTTGTGTCCAAACTTTTGGTCTGTACTGTATATCTGTACTATTATTTAACCTGTGTCACCCACTTTTTAATTTAGGTTTAATCACTGTTTAATTAGGCTTAATTGCTCAGTCATATTTGTGTAAAGTTGGTTAAAATGAACTAGTTCAGTTCATCATATTGTCTAGGTTTTGCTGAAAAAAGGATGTCTCTCTATACTGCAAAATACTGAGTCATTTATATGTTTATTAAAAAAACAACAAAACAAACAATTACTAAAATGTTCCACAGATGCAATTACTGTTACAATTTGTTTTTATGAATGCTACTAAGATACAACATGTGTTTTTATAAATGCTACACATATTCAAGTACAGATACAATATGTTTTTAAAAAGCTTGTAAGTAAGGTTCACAACACATTTAAATGAAACTTGAGGTGCTCATGCACAAGCAGAGGTTTTTACATTCTCCTACAGTAGGTGTAACTGGTTAGATATGAAGCATACAGCAGAAAAAATAAGACCAAGTTCATTATCATGAACTTTGCCTTTATTTATTCGTTCTTAGTATCTGCCTGGGAGGGGACTGAATTAGACCACTATTTTTTTAAAATGATTTTGGGAACCCAACATATTTGTTTGAAACCATTTTTAGCAGGAGAGCATGTATAAGAAAATACACTGCCTGTATTAAAAAATAGTCACACACTCTAAGATTTCATTCAATTGCCCTTAGCTTTGATTACAGTGCACACTGTGGTGGCCAGTTCTGAGAAAATGATTCTTTGAGTCTTGGAATATGGCCTTGCCATAAGGGAAGAAAACCTCTCACTTAATGTGATAAGCTGTTTATTCAGTATAATCAAATAATAAGCTGACATCATTTTATTGCCACATTGCTGAGCGTAGACGTAAATAACTGAAGCAACCCCGGATCAAAACACTGCCTTCAGAGGCTTAAACAGCTACTATGCATGATGGTGCATTGTTTCATGTTCTTCACTTCCTATCCTGATTGCTCAGGAATAGGGTCAATCTGGACTCATCAAACCAAATTATTCCATAATCCAACCTTTATGCTTTCTAGCACATTGAAGCTTTTTTCTGATTAGTCTCACTAACAAGTGGTTTACTTGTCACAAAGCTGTTTAGTTCCAATTCTGTGAGATCAGATTGTGTGCATATACAAATGCTCTTTTTTTTTTTTACTATTAATTATTAATCTACTTTTTTATTTTATTATACCATGCAACTTAAACCAAGTGTTTAAATGGTTTCTATGCATGATCTTTTCCTGACCATCCATCAGGAATAATTTTGACATAAAGTTGATGGTTCAGTACTAACCTCCAGGTTTTGATAATGTGTTGAAGGTTTCTCAAACCAGTTCCAGCAATTTTAAATCTCTATGCATGTTTTCTTAGCTTGATGCAGCCCAATAATTTGACCCTTCGATTTTTTTTTGCAGGTAGGCAATGTATAATACTTATGTGTGAGATAAAATAATAATAATAATATGTAAATAAGTAAGTAAGTAAATAAATAAATAAATAAAACAAACGCATGTACAGTACATCTATAGTTGGGATCAATTATGAGCCAAAATACACAAATCAGTGTTTTACGTTTAGCCCTTCCCTACTGTATGTAAATCTTAGTAAAAATACAGATATTCTGAGGCAGAATTAGATGCGTACATTGTGGTGTTGTGTTATTAATGGATTAGTTTGTAGTAAAGTTTTTTGATTTGTAGGTAACCATGGTAATAAAGATATCAAAAATATGCATAATTTTAAACATAGTTTTTCCATTGACTATAAAGATTTTGAAGGAGGTCTTCAATTAGTGGCATGTGCCATTAACAGATTTCACGATGTCATAGATGTAATTTGAATGTACTGTAGAAATAGAAATCTTGGGAAATTTCACTAATAATTAGAACTGAAGTGAATAATATAGGTGGTGAAATGTAACTGTTACCTATATGGGTGAAAGGAGCTCTAATAAACCATAAACTCTAATAAATGAGGATAATAAACCGTGGAGGTTGTAAATTGAATAAGATTCTCTTTATGTCTCCACTTATTCTGCTTTAGGATATCAGCTAAGTACTATAGTTCCTGAGGTTGAATCCCAAATAGCATAGAATGGAAAGCTAGTGTGTACAGTATGTAGAATGTAGAATCTCTTGTTCCACACAAGTACTGTAGTTCAGGGATTAGACAGGGATTTGGAATTCAGCTATGTGTTAGAAGCTAGTTAGCTTTGTAGCTAATGTTAGTTGTCAACAAAGCAGTAAGATGAGTCAGGAACTTGTCAGCACGTTGGCTTCCCACTCATCTTAACAAGCAGTAATCAAAATACAAGACAGGTGATTCAGAGACAGTTCAGACTGATTTTGAAGCAATTACTAAGGAGTCAAAGTGATGTTTAAGCTGACATGACATAGCAGATGTGTTTTTTTATTGCTGAAAGTCCTTTTGTAACTAGCTTTGAAAGTGGGTTTAGGCAGGCAGTTGCTCTCCACTTTTTCCACTTTATATTTTAGTGGTACTGTCACGAACTAACCGGAGATGGACCCGAAGACTAGCAGTTAGCCTTGTAGCGTGGATGGTAAACCCAAACACAGAAGTAGCGCGAGCAGGCAGGATAACCATGCTGGTTATTATTAAAACACTCCCGAAGCGAGAGCAAGAGTTTACACAAATAAACCCGCGTTCTAAATACACACACCCGGAAGCGAAAACCCAAGAAAGTGAGTACTCACGTTTAGACGAGCAAAGCGTCGACGACAGCGTGGGAAAACTCAATGACTGAGCGAGTGTAAAGCGCCATCTTGTCTCCTTTAATGCTTCCTGAACTGCAACCGTACTACTTCCGGGTCCTCGTGCCGGTCACGTTAGGAGTGCGCATGACAGTACCCCCACTACCCATGGCTGAAGTAGTGAAGGGTTTGAGTTGGGACGTGTGGAATACCGGATGGATCCGGAGCGCCACAGGCAGCTGGAGCCGGTAGGTGACCGGGTTGATCCGAAGGGTGACGCGGTAGGGTCCAATGAATCTTGGTGATAGTTTTCGTGATTCTGTTTGCAGGTTTAGGTTTTTTGTTGATAGCCATATCTTGTCACCTACGTGGTACAATCGTCCCGGTGGGTGTCGACGGCGATGTTGAAGAGTGTAGCGGGTGTTGATGTGTCGGATGGCGCCGGTTACTTGCTTCGTCGACACTGGCGAACCAACTGTTGGGCCGACGGTACTTCAACCTCCGGTTCTTGATCGTCAAACATCGGAGGCTGGAAACCGTAGCATACCTCAAACGGGCTTAGGTTGGTGGCAGAGGACGTGTGGAGGTTATCGGACAGCTCAGCCCAAATGAGGTAGCGGGCCCAGGAGCACTGGCAATCAGCAATAAAGCATCTCAGGTTGTTGGTTGGTCTGCTCTGTCTGACCGTTAGTCTGTGGGTGGTAGCTGGAAAACAGACTGCAGGTGGAATTGATCAGATGGCAGAAGGCCTTCCAGAACCTGGACGTGAACTGGGGCCCCCTGTCATAGACGATGTCCTTTGGGAACCCATGCAGGCGAACTACGTGCTCTAATATCAGCTTGGCTGTCCTTTTAGCTGATGGGAGCCCGGAGAGGGCCACCAGGTGCACAGCCTTGGAGAACCGGTCAACTATGGTAAGGATGGTGTCTTTTTCTTCGGAAACCGGCAGGCCTGTGATGAAATCGATAGCAATGTGTGTCCAGGGCCGGCGAGGAACCGGAAGGGGCTGAAGTTCACCTGGTTATGGCTGGTTGTTGGCCTTGGACCTGGCACACACTGGGCATGCCTAGACGAACTCGTCAATGTCCCTACTCATTTTGGGCCACCAGAAGGCACATTGAATAAACAGCAGGGTGCGTTGCCTCCCGGGGTGTCCAGAAAGGGGAGAGGAGTGTCCCTACTGGATGACGTCAGTCCTGATTGCGTCGGGTACGTAGAGCCGACCAGGTGCCACACCTGCCGGTTCGGTTCCCACGGTCTGTGCCTGGCGAACCCTCGTTTCTAAGTCCCAACTGATTGGTGCGAGAATTTTGGTAGGTGGTAGGACAGGCCTGGGATCCACCCGGGGGACGTCTTCCTCGTGTTGTCGTGAGAGGGCATCAACCTTGGTGTTCTTGGACCCCGGGCGGTATGACAGGTGGAAGTTGTAGTTTTCAAAGAACAGTGTCCAACGCGCCTGTCTGGGGTTCAGTTGCTTCAGCGTGCGGATAGTGATGAGGTTCTGATGGTCGGTCTAGACGATGTACGGCTCTCTGGCGCCCTGGAGCCACTTTATGGCCAGCAGCTCGCGGTCCCCTACTCCGAATCACTGCTGAGTGGCATCAAATTTCTTGGAGAAAAAACTGCATCTTTTGCAGAAAACTTTAGCCAGGTCCCGGTAGTCTAGCGGGATGTTGTCTGTGTCGACATCAGCGGCCTCGGGCTCCCTAGAGCACGTCCCAGCCTCGGCCCGTAGGCAGAGTTCGGTGCAGGTCGGCCCCCACTGTAGAATCCGGGTTTTGGGTCCATGATATGAGTGGGTCATGACGTAGCAGCCAAGGGTGTCCAAGGATGATGGGTGGTGATGAGATCGTGGTGGTGTAAAACTGAATCTGTTCCTGATGCTGGTTGATGATGAGGTTGATGGGCTGGGTTTGAAAGGTGATTTGGCTGGAGGAGAGGGGCCGACCGTCGACTGATGTAATCGTTATGGGCTGGGATAACGCCTCGAATGTTACCCCCAGTTTTTTGGCGTATGAAGAATCAATGAAGTTACCTGCAGCCCCGGAGTCGACCAACGCGGTACTTCCGACCCGTTTGTGGCCAAACTGGAGGTGTACTTTTACCGTGAGACAGGAATCATCAGTCAGGGTCGTGGAGAGGGAGATGCAACCCGGTGAGCTACTCTCATTTCTCACCAGGTCTGCGTGTTTCCCGGCCGCAGAGGACAGATGGCCCGATGGTGTGAGGCGGATCCACAATATGCGCAGAGCCTCAAACGGCGTTCCTGTTCTGCAGCGGTTAAGGAGGTGCGCCCTAATTGCATGGGTTCCCCGGCTCCTGTGTCAACCACAGCGATAGGTGGAGAACCGACGGTTCCGGTAGGTGCAGCAGTGAATGAGAATGAGAGCGTGGGAGAAGAAGGGGAACATTAGGAGTGCGCATGACAGGTACACAGTACTGAACCATGCCGGCCTATTTTCACCAATGTTATAACACAAAGTTAGCTTTAGATTACTGCTATCTGAGAACTACTATTGAGTGCCTGAAAAAAGAAAATGCTTTACAGTATCATCAGGTGCAGTTATATCCTAAATGATACTTTACCTAAACAAGGTAATGTCCTCTCGTAACTAAAGCAAAGTTACAGCAATATTAGCATAACTTTCAGAACTGAGGTCTTGACAACTTGTCTCTAAGCTGGAAGCGCTGTTTCATTCTTCTGAGGGACCACCAATGCCACAGAAAAAAGTCACATCCGCATAATTACCCAGGCCTCATGCCTCCACTCATGCAGTGTTTACAGACCTGCTGCAAAGACAGAACGTCTCAGAGGTGATATGACTTTCCTTCCCCTAGAAATGCCATTTTCACACAGTCTGCCAGCTCTTACCCTGCTACTTATGGCAAAGTAACAGTCAAGGACTGTGGACCCACGAGAGTCATCTGGTATTTAACCGATTAAAAAAGCTGCAGTTATTTGCTCTTTGTGTTATATTACTCCATATTTAATTGATTTGTTGCTTTGAAGACTGACTACTAGGGAAAATGCATCTTTTATAAAGAAGTAAATATTTGAGCAAAATTGCTGATTAATAATTCCATTAAATAATGGGAGTCTGGCAGAAGAGAATGTAGAAGCTTCTGTAGAGTTTCTGAAATGCAATGTTAATCTAACTAGTCGTGTTTGCAATGCTAAAAAGGTGCCCTTGTTTGCAAGAAATGTTGTCATTGTATTAGCAGGGATTTCTTTAAATATTGCACTTGCACTGCATTGTCTAAAACTTTGTACATGATCAAGGTCACATCCAGCTGACACTGATATGCGTGCTTTTAAACGAATGAAAAGCTATTGTGTCATGCTTAAAGCCCAAATCCCAGAGAATAAAAAAAAGCTAAACAAATCAGTAACAAATAGTCTCAAAGACAAGACTGCAAGATGCAACACCATGTCAGTTCTGAGTTAGATATAATACTGTATCGATTGATCCACTTGTATGGCGTGGGAAATTACCCTGGATGAGATTTCAGACAATTACAGGGCACCATGCATACACATTCTCTCCCTTATTTACATATTTATATTATTTGCACATTTATATTATATTACATGAGGCCGTTTAATATAGCTGCAGGACCATGTGCACAAGAAAGTGCATACATTCTAAAATCTCACCTGTAATAATAATCATTTAAACAAACATTGTGTTCAGTACTTAGGGATGTAAAAGCAGTAGAGATACAACCAAAAATAAAACGAAGTACTTATACTAGGTGGATGTTGACAGAAGGGCAACAGTAACTCCAATGAGAACTCTTTCCAATCACGGTGAGCAGAGAAGCATCCCAGAACACAAAAAACATTAAACATTACAAATGGGCTACAACTGCAAAAGAGTACATGGGGTTCCACTCCCATCAGCTGAAAACAAGCGTCTGAGGCAACAGCATGCACAAGCCCACTGAAGCCAGGATTAGAAAAAGACCAGGCAATGTTTTTCCAATCTTCCATCTCTCCAGTTTCTGTGGAGTCATTCTATTCTGACCCTTCTCATCAACATGGCATTTCTGCCTGCAGAACTGCCACTTGCAGTTTTTTTAAATTTCTTTTGCCTTTTTTTTTTTTTTTTACCACTCTGTGTAACTCTCGAGACTCTGTTGTGTGCACAAATTGCAGGAAGTCAGGGATTTCTAAATTACTCAACCCAGGGAGTCTGGTAGGAATCTAGCAAATAATTTATGGCCAAAGTCATAAAGAAGTCTAATATTTTCTTTGAACGTTAATTGATGTCCTTGACCTGGATTTGAAAGAATTTATGCATGAGCAAGAATGAAGTAAATATAGACTGCCTTGCCATAGAATTTGTAACTAAAAAGTGGTGTGGTCATAAGAAAACCAATTGGTAGTGAGGGTAACTGGTAAAAAAAAAAAAGACTTGAAGCAATGGAAAGAGGTTATGTGGTCTGATGAGTCCAGATTGACCCTATGCCAGAGTTACTGTATGGCTGAGTCAGGGGGAGAAGGAAGGAAATGCTTGAAACGATGCACTCATCATGCACAGTGCCCACTGAACAAGCCTCTGGAGGTGTTATGATCTAGGGTTGTTGGTAAAAAAGGTTTCAATTTGCTATTGAGCGTAAAGATTAGACTCTGAAGCAATGGAAATGGTTATGTGGTCTGCTGAGTCAAGGTTGACCATATGCCAGGGTTATGTATGAGTCAGGGTAAGAAGGGGAATGCTTGATGCCCACTACAAGCCTCTGGAGGCAGTGTTATGATTTAGGGTTGTTGGTCAGGTCTAAGCTCAGCAATAATGTGTGACTATAAAATAATGTCAACTGATGACCCTAACATAGTGAATAACCATGTTATCCAATAATATATACTGTATATTTTTGTACAGGCATTTTCCAGGACTGTAAAAGAGTGGATCTGGGAGAATGAGAATTTATTCTCACATGTGAACTGGCGACCACATTGCATGCCATAATCAAAGCTAAAGGAATTAAACATTATATTGTGTCTTTTTTCTTGAACATTTCTGTAAGGGAAATTTGTCATATACATGTAAGGCACCAAACACAATTCACCCGAGGATGCTTGAAACAGAATATCCGTGCTACAATGAACTATGAATGATTACATGTAATCCTGTTAATTTGGCATGATGTTTTATGTTGTACATACATTTGACAGATATTTTAAAATAATAAATAGTTGAAGAATTTAGATAAAAACTGTCTATGGGGTATGGGTTATTTAAGTGTTACAGGCCTTTAAATTTACCCGCACAAGGCGGAGAGTTACAGTTACATGTCATTTGCAGAGAGAAAATAGCAGTCAGTTTAATCCGTAGAGGTCAGGCTAAATATGATTGTGATGCAAATCATTGGTGCAGTGGGAGAGTATTTTTGGAGCTTATTCAAGTGTGCCTGGAGCAGTTCAAATCAGGCAAAAATCCATTAACCCAAAAATAAGGGACCTCATTCTACAGCAAAGCTATATATATATATTAATGTAAAGGTTTATTGAAAATGGTTTAGGCCAACCAAAGTTTATTATTTTTTTAATTGATAAAGAGGGAGAGTTGAGATGGAAAGAGTTGTCATTAAGATGTTTTTTCATGATTTCTTTTTTAAAGAAACGCAAATATACACTATATGATTATTTTACACAGTACTGTCCAAAAGTCTTAGGCATATATATAAATAAAAATAATAAAATAAAATAAAATAAAATAAATATATATTTAAAACAAATAAATACAAATAAAACTATAAAGCCCAGTGAACAGGAATGAATGAAATAAGGACAGTATTTGGTATAACAGTGCTTTGACAGGTACAGTTTCAGTCTCTTACAATTTGTGCAGTTTTATAAGGAAATTAACTGGTTTTACTGAGCATCCTGTAGAACCACCCACAGTTCTTTTGATGACTTTGACTGTTCGACCTGCTGCTTTTTTGCATGCAAAACCCAACAGCTTGCATTTTGTTTTGTCTAAAATGGGGTCACTTATACTGTACAATGCTGATTTCTTTTCCAGTATACAAATATTTTCCTGTAACTTTTAATTTTGTGGTGGAATATTAATATTTTAAAAAACAGAAATGTATTTGTAGTGACTCAATAATAAAGTTATAAAAGTTATAAAATTAGAAAGAAAAGTTTATTTTATTTAAAAAGAAAATATGTTACAATGTTTATACTAAAAACACAGAGTGTCTAAGACTTTTGCACAGTACTGTACAGTATGTTAACTGTCACAACAGATTCAGCATTACATCAGAATTCTACTGATAAATAGCAATGTAAAACCAAGTCCAAGTTTAGATACAGTACTCTTACAAAATATTACCATGATTGTAATGCATGGTATATTCAGTTTCATCACATTTTAGTTTTATTACTTATTGTACAAGTAATGTACAGTAGACATCAGAAGTTTATGTACACTTTTTTTAAGCTCCCCACAGATTTATTGTTAACAAGTTGGCAAAGTTTTGGCAAGTTGGTTAGAACATCTATTTTATGAATGACACAAGTGATTTTCCGCCAACTGTTTACAGATAGATTATTTCACTTATAATTCACTATATCACAATTCCAGTTGGTCAAAAGTTTTCATACATTCAGTTGACCCGGTCTTGGAAAATTCCAGAAAATTATATCATGTCTTTGGAAGGTTCTGATAACCTAATTGACATCCTTTCAGTCAGATGGAGGTCCCTCAAATGCTATAAAATGCCACTTTGTTTAATATTATGGACAAAGCAAATCACCCAAGACCTACCTAAAAATACAAAAACAAACAAACAAACAAAACAAAACAAAAAAACTGTGGACCATGACAAGTCTGGTTCATCCCTTGAGAGCAATTTCCAAATGCCTCATGGCATCAATTCCATTCAATTCAATTTTATTTCTCTAGTGCTTTTAACAATGGTCATTGTCTCAAAGCAGCTTCACAGAAATTAAAAGAAAAATGAAAAGAAGACTTATGGAAATGTATATATGTGTAAGAAAAATGTGTCTAGATAATGAGATTGTCCCTGATGAGCAAGCCAAGGGTGACGGCGACAGTGGCAAGGAAAAACTCCCTGAGATGGCAATAGGAAGAAACCTTGAGAGGAACCAGACTCAACATGGAACCCATCCTTATCTGGGTGATAACAGATAACAGAAATTGTATAACATCATGTGTGTTATCATATTCATCTATACCAAAAATGCTAAAAAGTACATGTACTTTTGTGCAAAAAGTACAAATCTCAGAACAATGTCAAAGGACCTTGTGAAGGTACCTAGGGAAACGCTAAACAAGTATCTAGATCCACAGTAAAACAATACTGATATCGACCTAACCAGAAAGGCTGCGCAGCAAGGAAGAAGCCACTGCTTAAAAATCACCAAAAGCCAGACAAATATCTTACTTTTTGGAGAAATGTCCTCTTGTCTGATGAAACAAAAATGTAACTGTTTGGCCATAATGACCTTTGTTGTCTGGAGGAAAAAAGGTGGAGGCTTGTAAGCCAAGAACACCATCCCAATTGTGATAAAAGAGATGGCATAATATGGAAGCAAGATTATGTTTATATATTGAAGCAACATATCAAGACATCAGCCAGGAGGTCAGTCTGTCTGTCTGTCTGTTTCTCTCTCTCTCTCTCTCTCTCTCTCTCTCTCTCTCTCTCTCTATCTATCTATCTATCTATCTATCTATCTATCTATCTACTGTATGTATGTATGCTTGGTCACAAATGGTTCTACCAAAATGACAATGACCCCAAACGTACATACAAATTTGTGGCAAAATGGCTTAAGGACAATAACGTAGAGGAATTGTATTGGCCCTGACCTCAAACAAATAGAAAACTTGTGTGCATAACCCAAGCGTGTATGAGCAAGGAGGCTTTCAAACCATACCCGGTTGGCCCAGTTTTATCAGGAGGGACAAAGTAAAATTCTGGCAACTAATTGTAAAAAGCTAGTGGAAGCCCAAAAGACAGGTTTAAAGATTTAATAATGTAAAGGCAATATTGCCAAATACTAAGTGTACTGTATGTAAACGTCTGACTTTTTTCAGAGTGTGTTACACTGTTGCATGAGCAGCAGTTTAAACAGATGCATAGTACTGATGCAAGGCACATGTCAAAGTCTTTGCCCACGCTGGTTGGAAGTTATTCCCTTGATTGGAGAATGCCCTAACAGAGAGATACAGGTGGGAATTAGCAGGGGGGGGGGCTAGTTGTATTTGTCAGAGTTTTTTTTTTTTTTTTGGCTCTTAAAGTTGTTTACACACTTCAGATCAATAAACTCAATGTCACTGGCACATGTCTACACTGCAGAGATTAAAATTGTATGAATAATACAATTTTAATCTCTGCAGTGTAATGGGTGTGCTTTATATATAATCAGACATAATGGAAATAACCTAATATTAATAAACATCATATTAACATTTATTTGATTTAGTTATTAAATCATAAAATAAAATAAATGGGGACATTCTTTTTTTTTTTTTTTTACATTTTAATCATTTTAATGTTAAAAGTATGTTTAAATGGCCCTCCACCACACACACACACGTACACAAGAATTATACAAAAATGACGAATGAATAAATGAACTAATAAATAAAACCCTCATAGTAATAAACAGGGCTTTTAGTAAGCACAGTTTAAAGTGTTTGAAAATGCGTACATCAACTTAAAAAACATATAAAAGACCATGTCTCATATTAAACATGTAAGTACAAGAAGAATGTCACATACTGGCACACGGCTCATAAGCTAACACATGACATAGACATCGCAGCATGTTATCAAGGCATTGCAGTTTCTTTTTGTTGCTGTTGTTGTTTTTGTTTTGGTCATCATTTTTCTATAATAACTTACACGTTTTGCTGAATCTCACACATTATAGTGTGGCTTGTTAACCTACTAAGCTGCTAAACATTAAGCTGATCATCCTGTTAAACTTAGGCAATTTAAATGTAAATTTATGGCACCTGACCTGCAAGACGATTTGCTAAAAATAATTAATCTTGCCATGTTTTCCAAAGTGAGGCTTTGATAACCTGAGGTTGAATGCTCTAGTAATAATCTAAGGAAATATTTTTGTAATATTGTGGAATAGGTTCTAAATACATTAGCAGAAATTAAAGTGCTTTTTTTCTGAATCATAAAACAAATCATATTTGCATCCTACACCCAAACATAAATGTGGGACAGGTTTTCATTTCATTCAACCAAATAACAGAAAATAAAGACAGTTATGAGATTAAAAACTACCTTTATTTTTCTATATAATCCCCTGCTACACTAATGCACTTAGCATGCACTAAACATTTCCCTACTGCTTGGATACCATCAAAGTAGAAAGTTTTCTCAGTAAACCGGTACCATGATTAGAAGGCCTGCTTCACATCTGAAATGCTGGCGTTCCCAGGAACTCCTTTATTGGCCCAAACAAGTTGAAATCACTTGGAAAGAGGTCAGTAGTGTATGAGGGATGTGACGATAACTCCCAACCAAGTTCCTATAATGTTTAAATGCTGTTTGTGAAAGATTCTGTGTAAAGTCCCAGTTTGACTTGAACACCCATGCATATTTAAAACAGTATTATAATGTAAAACACTTGCACTCTAAAGCTTTTTAGGGATACAGTAGAAACCGTTCATAGCCCATTGGGAAAAAAGTAAACGCTGTTTTGGTGCACCTATCTATAGAAAACACCCACAGTCTGAGTGAGTAATACCACTATGAAGTAGACGTATCATAAATTACACCCGATTTTTATTTCTAACTTCTAAATGTATCTCAGGATCAACTAGATACAGTATTATGTACAAGTACATTCTTGTACTTGCAATCAACTAGCAGATGTGTAAATATGACATTAATGTACTAATGCTTTAATGTACTAATGTGGCACAAATATGCACTGCCCAACCATTAATAACTGATCTAGGTGTAAACTCCTGGATGAACACAAAGGGTACATCTCATCTCACTCACTCATTCATTGTCTATACCGCTTAATCCTGTCTACAGGGTCACGGGGGGCTGGGAGCCTATCCCAGGAGACTTAGGGCACAAGGTGGGATACACCCTAACCAGGGTGCCAATCCATCACAGGGCACACACACATACACGCACTTATTCACACACTATAGGCAATTTGGGAACACCAATTAGCCTAACCTGCATGTCTTTGGAATGTGGGAGGAAACCATACCCAGAGGAAACCCACCAAGCACAGGGAGAATATGCAAACTCCATGCACACAGACCTGTGCACAGAATGTGCAAGGCGACAGTGCTAATGAATAAGATATATAACCATTAGCATTTTACATTAGACAAATATAACTTTTATTACTTTTTTAAATTCTATTTTTAATTCAATTGTACCCTCTAGTGCAACTTATTTAATCAAATAGATGATCATAGTGCTTGTCAAAAGTATGTGACAAATAAAATTTTTATTTGAACAATTGTACTCCTACTCATTAACACATTTGATGACTGGAAAAAACTGTCCAGTTTCAGTGTGCAAAATAGAGTTCAAACCGGACAGGAAAAATATCACCTGATCGTTCAGTTGCCTTTTCTGTTATTTGTTGTCTTTTCTGTTATTCTGTTATCACGTTATTTGTGATTTTTGTGGCATAAAGGTATGTACAGAGTCAGTCTTAAACCCTGCATCATTCATGATGTCACCGTTTGTAGGACTTTTACGGGAAATCACTAAGACTTATCCTGATCATCATGAGTAACTATCTTTCTCTGATCCTTTTGCACTTTTTCAAGTCATTTTGTAAAATGAGCAAATGTCAACATCAACTGTAAAAAAAAATTGACAGCTATAAGTTATTTAATTTGTTCAGTAACATACTGAAAATATTAAAGTATTGAAAGCTGTGATGAGAATTAAGGCTGAAACAAAACCAAAGTTGAAACCAACTTTTTACCCTTTCACTACAGGCAGCATTTGCTAGAAATAACTGTGCTATTCTTGTCTACTGTTCCTTGTGCTTTCTTTCCCTGAACCATGTAGAGGCCATCACTGGCAGGGAACCTGTCAAAAAAAAAAAAAAAAAAAAAAAAAAAAAAAACATTGGTGCAGATACATGTCTTGGTCCCTGGCTTTTCAACCATACCAGTAGGGTTAGCAATCTCGTGAAAAAAACTTCTTAGGAAAAAAAAAAAAGCCTTTTGATCCACAGCACAATAATAAAGCAAGTCATTCAATCTCTCCTTGATCTACTTACAATAATCATTGAGCATCTGCCGGAAGCTACATGAGGCTCTTCTGCATCCTTTTTCAATTCACACTTTTTCAATTCACAAAGCTGAAGCAAAGGTAGAAAGCAGTCATCTTCAATATTTCATTTCAACTTAGAGATTGGTACAATATGCAAATGTGCAATGACAGCATACAGGGTGGTTTAGAATTGGAACCTGCAATTGTAGTATCACTACTGATGCACTCGACCCGAATGACTCAGATAGAAAATACTATGCTTGGTTCCTATTTTCTTTACAATTTCATTTTAATATATTGATTGTTGATAAAATGATGGTTAAATAGTAGGCATAAGATTTATGCAGCATGTATGTTGTGCTGTTCTACCATAATGTGTTTCCATTTCATTTCATTTCATTTCATTTCATTGCAATGCACTTGTATGTCTATCAAAAGAATCCATTTTTGTCAAGATAGCCAAGCAGAGAAATAGAAAGGACATATAAGTTCTCTTTTCAGCTCAGACCTACATGTATTTGATTGGCCCTGCTGGGACCCTTTCAAAATGTTGGGTGTAATAAACTAATAAACAGTGAACTATGTGCAGCACTTTATGGGAGAATTGTTTCAGCTATTCCAGCTCCTAGACTTTTTTTCTTTTTTTTCTTAGAAGGATGTTTGACAGCTGGAATGCAGCAGACCTTATTGTTATTCTGTATAAACAAGGAGCATGAATCAGATTCGAAATAGTACTGAAAGTTACAATAAGCACAACAATTAAGAATAAATACAATAATATTGCTACAGGTTTTTCCTATACCAAGTTCAGTACATGTTTTTGGAAACTTGTTGAGACCAGTACTAATATTAATACCAGTAATATCAATTGCATCATCAATTTAGTTTGAATCAATCTAGAAGGTCAGAATGATTTGGTTAGTTCTGGTTGTTTCTCTGGTTTAAAAACTGGCCATGAAAGCTCAAATCTTCCTGTACTTGAGCTTCTATGCTAAATTATTATAATGTTAACTATAAGTTCATTTTAAATTAAGTGTATATGCTAACTAAATTTGCAACCTTGGACAATGTGGGGTTGCAGAGCAGGTTTTGATCCACATTACAGCTTTATGAACCTTTTTTCCCTTCCATGTGCCAGTAACAAAGACCTCATGCTAGGTTTTATATTTAATGTGTTCAATTAGGTTATATAAGTTACATAAGGAGATGCTGTCATTCCTTTTATGGATATTTTTGCAGACCACTAATTGTCATCATTAATCATATTTGAAATTTATATTTAGTGTATGTGAACTGCCAGCAATTTTATAATACGGTTGCAATTGTTAGCAATAGGGCTGCCAATGGCAGAACATAATGCTCTTTGAAGTATGTAACTGATGTTAAAAATTTTTTTAATGACTTTTGGAATTTCAGTCAAAATGGCCCAAATAATAACTATTATATACTTTTAATATTTTTTCATTAACGTACAACTTTTAAACAGACTAACAAACTATCTGACAGCCAGAGACGGAAAGAAGAGAGAATATTCTAGAATATCACCTTCTTTAAATCTAGAAACCTTGCTTGCATAGAAACTCAAAGACTATTTTTGCTACAGAATTATGGCTAGATAATGGTCTACAGTATATGACGCACACGTATGTGCATCACTGTCCCAAGCTGTCATATAGGCTTTTTTAATATCTTCATTAATGTATGTGAGTGTGGGGAGGGGGGATGTGAGATGCATGAAATATGAGAAACACTGCAGTGGCGAGATACAGTGTCTCCTTTAGGCAGTTGAACAGAAGGCCAAATTAGCATCACAGACAATCACTGGAAACCTAATGAAATCTCTGCATCGGTACTTCTCAGGCTTTTAGATGAGGCTTCATTTGTCACATTATCTCCATGTATTGTCCTTGCACAGCATGATGTTTAAGATGAAAAGAAAAAAGGTGGTGAAGTTGATTGTATTGGATCTGGAGCACATGCCATATCAGTCACACCCACTTACAGTGGATGGCAAAGAACTGAGCAAATGGGAAATAACATTCTTATGCCCATGACTATGGTTTAAACATGAACAAAATATAACAAACGAGGTAATGAAATGATTATATTTTCTTTTTTAGAGAGAGTGAAAGTTTAGAAAGGTTAAGCAAGCTTGATAGAGAGATAATCCACTAGTCTTAGTGACACAAAGTAATAGCACATTATTATGCTATGGTCCCACAATTGAAACATTTTAGGTGCCTATAAATACATTACCATAGGTCTTAGTCATTATGCATTGTCCTGCTCAACACATACACAGAAAAGTGCAGAGCAGATATTTAGTAAAAATTTACCTGTTTTCTTTCCCCAGCACTAGCAATATGGCTGACTTGAACTAGCCATACAGTATGTCTAACCATATGGTTAGTTCCATGGAAAGAAGAGTTAACATACCTTTGATAGACACTACCTGAATATAGCTCAGTGGGACCATAGAAGCTTTACATGAGTTTCAGCTGCACTTTGGGAAACATTTTTGCATGGAACAAGTGTTGTTGGAATTTTCCACATGTTCCAGGTGAGACTTCAGGGTCAGTGTGCAGAGCAGGAAACTCTATAAGAACCAAGACCTATGGTAATGTACTTATATGCACCTCAATTATGATTTAAAAATTGACTTGCAAAAACCTGAACGATCCCTTTAGGAAGTCATATAAAACATATGAAAAGAACAGATTTGTTAAGATTAGGGTAAGAAACCATTATGATTTTTAGTTGTTAAACTTATTTTAAGGAAGAACGATCCATGACAGATAAAAAAAAAAACATATACTGTATATATATATATAGTCACAATCCTATGTACTCCAATCAAACAAATCTCTGTACTAAACTACTAAACATGAAATATAGTATAAACAAAAATCATGCACATTTTCAGCATTTTTTACTTACAGTTTTTACTTAAACCTGACAGCCACCTAAATCAATGAGAAGAAAAATACACAGTATACAAGTAACATTGAAATGTTTAGGAGAATGTAGCTCCATTAATTGACAGCTCTAAATCCAATGACAGCAGGAGAACAGAACAGCAGAACCCTATCGTCCACCCTACATTCTCTACTCCTGGAACGTCAGCTTATTTACTTTTCATTTATGTTATGTGTTTCTGGGTGTCTACTTTTATTTGGGAGAAATCCACAACAATACACTCCTGTTTCTGCATCTGACATGCTCTATCAATGCAGTCCTGTCAGATGCACAGTGGGGAAATCACTGGTGCTTACTCTTTTCCACACAAATCTCACTTCCATTACTGTTGACTGAAAACAGCAGCAGATAGCCAAAATATAGAAATACAAAAGATTTGCTTGACTTGTCAACACACCATTGTTAAATTTTTGCAAAACAAAAACAACAAAACATCAAGATTATAATGACTGGGGTATAAGATGCCTCATATGCCTCAAATTTTTTGGCTACTCTACCCACCTCTGATCTGGACTCATCAGACCACGTGTCCTCAGTCAAGTGCTCCATTGAGTGTTTTATGACAGGCATTACCCTGTAAAGGAGCCATTATTAGATGGGTAAATGTTGACCATGAAGGGATGGACATAGTCAGCAAAAATTCTGAGGTTGGGAGTCGCCTTAGAAAAATGTGCCGTGAAAACATTCCCCACACCATTACACTGCCACCTTTAGCCAAGGCAGGATGTTTTTTTTATGAATTAATCTTACAGTATGTCACAACAGAAACTGAGTGAGATTTATTACACTAGGTGACAGTATTCCAATCTTCAGCTCCAGTTTCAGTCATCTCAGTCTGTGCTCATTGTTTCCTCAGATTCCAGTTCTTGGCTGACAGTAGTAAAACAATCTGAGGCCTTCTGCTTTTAGAGCCGATCACTACAGATTTAAAAACATTTTGGGGTGGTTACAACAACCTTCTTATCAAAACTTCTACTTATTGAATGTTATTTATTTTTGTTCATTATAATTATTCATTAATTATTTTGCTAAGGACCACACAAGAAAACTTCGATGCAATGCTGTGCAGATTTAATTTACTTTTTTTTTTATTTCATATACATGTTTGCATTTAAAGTGTTAATATGTTCCCCTATAACCAAACAATCAGCATCCTCTGAACAGTAGCAGGGAGCACAGCATTGTGTGTGGAAGGATGGTAGGAGCCAATTTTTTGCTAATCTTTGTAACCAAATCTGAATGTATATCAAATCGGCGATGAAACTTACAGTATAGTGGTACAAATTAAATTAGCACCTAGTGTAGGTATTGTGAAAATATCCCTGGTGATTCCCATCCCTAACTTATCAATGTTTTAAAAAATCCAATATTTGTAAACCTCCTATATTCAATGAGTGAGTGATAACACTCATATAATTTATTGGTATGAATATTGAGAAGTTTTGAAAATAATAATATAATGTAGCATAATAATGTTATAACAACCTTGTTATTTATATATTAACACTATCTTATGTACATCCAACTTATAAAAAAAGAATTTATGTGACCCTGACCAAAGGAAATGGCATGAAGATATATTTCTGATTAGGTTGCTCTGAAAAAGGATATTTGTGAAATTGTACTGTACTTTAACTGAAGAATATATATTGTCATATTTATCCACTGCCTTACCACAAACTCAAGCCTTTAGCTTTGATTACAACAGGCATTCACTGTTTCATGGTTTCTACATCTTTACGCAACATCACATTTAATTGTTTTCAGCGTTCCATTCATTTTTGTTCAATATCTTTTATCGATAACAAGAGACTTGAATCAAGGTCTTCTTTAGCACATCCCAAAGGCTTTAAACAGTAATAATGTCAGGACTGAAATATTCCCATGCCATTAGGGAGAAAAAAATCCACAATAGGATTACCTGGTTATTCTGAACACTAATTTATTGCCACATTTCATTGCTGAAATTAGAGCTGACTAACTGAAACAACTCCAGATCATAATACTCCCTCCAAAGACTTTTACAGTGGGCAATATGCATGATGGGTGTATTGCTTAATATCCTTCAATTCTTAACCTGATTATTCAGATTTTCTATTCATTGTCACATTATCCTGGTCAGGGTGACTTTACCCTGATTGAAACAGCAATCTATTGCAGCCCTAGTATTAAATTATGTTTGCTATTATGTAGTCATGTACCTATTTAAACTATTTTATACTGAAAATATTATATATGTAAGAAGACCTTACAAAGTAGAGAGTGCATCTCAAAAATAGAATATTGTGGGAAAGTTAACTTTTTTCATAAAGTGAAACTCTCATATATTCTATATTCATTACACATAAGGTAAATTGTATTAAGTATATTAAAGAATATTTCAATCATTTTTGTTTTAATTGCAGTATCTTAATTGGAGTAGCTTACAGCTCATGAGCATAAAAAATCCAGTATGTCAAAATATATACATAGTATATCAAATAAATCCAAAAGGATGTAAAATACAGAAATGTACAACATCAAAAAGTATGTTAATTAATGCAGTTAATACTTGGTCAAGGCTCCTTCAGCATAAATTATTGCATCAGTGCGGTATGGCATGGAAGCAAACAGCCTGTGGCAATACTGAGGCATTGTTGAAGACCAGGTTGCTTTGATAGCCTTCAGCTCATCTGTATTGTTGGGTTGGGTGTTTTAAATCTTCCTTTTGACAATACCCCATAGATTATTTATGGGAACCAGGACAGATGATTTGGCTGACCAATTAAGTGATATCATGGTTACATTTACATTTAGGCATTTGGCAGACGCTCATATCCAGAGCTAGTTACAAAAAGTGCTTTGAAGTTTCCGTCACTGCACTGTAAACCAGATTAAGTTGGCAAAACTAAAAAAAATTGGGGTACTCCGTTACATCAAATTTTTTTTAGTAATGATGTTTCCAATTTTAAGTAAACAGAACTATCAATTTTGAGTTTGTTGAACTTGTTGCAAATCAAATAAATTGTTGCTGCTGTCACCACAGCAGACAATCCGGCCCGCAGACAAGCTTGGCACAGGTTTACAGCAGATTTCCTTCTTGACGCAACCCTTCCATTTTATCTGGGCTTGGGACAGACACTGCATCCAGTTGTTGGGAATCAAACCCGGGCCTTTCGCATGGCAGGCAAAACACCTACCACTGAGCCACCAGTGCTCTATAGATTTTAAGTTGGTGGAACATTAAGTACTTACGATTACTTAAAATATCAAATTTGTTCATCTAACTGGAAAAGTGTCATTTCTACAAACTCATAAATACCAAAAGGTTCTGAATACTCAAAAAGGTCTATTAATTTTACCTAATTGCAATTATTTAAGTTAACATTACTCAATGTTTAATTACTTTGGGCATTAGGGTTTACAGTGTGGCTATATACTTACACTGGGTTACTAGGTTACTAACTAAGTGCCATCAGTCAAACACAGTTGGGAAGAGTTTTAAATTTTTTTTGGTCAGCAAACCAATTCATGGTGTCCTGCTGGAAAAGGAAACTGGCATCTCCATAAAGGTTGAAGCAGGAAGTGCTCTAAAATCTCATTGTACTGAAGATGGCTGTGTTGGTTTGGGAATTGAGAAAAGACATGGTACCTCACATCATCACAGACATATTCACACAATGTTCAGAAGTGATTTGATACTAAGAATGAAACAGTTGTAGCTCATTTCCAGAAGATGTCTGTGCATGGTGGCTCTTGATGCACTGGCTATAGCCTCACCCCACTCCATGTAAAACTCTCCCAAGTTCTTGAATTGACTTTGTTTGAAAATATACTTATGTCTGCAGTCTTCCCTATTGCTTGTGAACCTTTTCTTGCCACACTTTTCATGTCTAATCAACTTTTCAATATGCTTTGATACAATGCTCTGCAAACAGATAGCTATTTCAGCTGTCAAGTCAGCAGTCTTTCGCATGATTGAGGTTGGAATTATGTATTATTTAATTATTTTAAGGTACTGGATTGTTACACACACACACACACACACACACACACACACACACACACACACACACACACACACACACACACACACACACACACACACACACACACACACTTTTCCACACATGCTCACATATGCTCTTTACAGTATAGACATGTGAGTGCTTCTAAACAAAGAACACAAAGAAATATCATGTAATTCAAAGTATTGTGAAAATGACAGCTTCTTCATGTACAGTATTCTCATTAAAAGCTTCCCTGTGCATGTGGAAACTGTTTCTTGGACAGACTTCTGCCATAATGAAAGTCCTAATAAAGGTGTTCATGTGACTTTTCTCTGTAAGAGATCTACTGTAGGTGTTCAACAATTTCTTCCAGGGAATCACTTTAATATGATGACTTTAATTTAACGTAAAATCTCTGATGGAAAATAATTAAATTGTTATGCATTCCATCAGAGCTCTCTTACACTCTTAGTTTTTTTATAGTCCTTACCACTCATGGAAATGTGCAAAACACAGAAAACCGGGAGAAAAATGAAGAACTAAAAAAAATCTCAAATTGGGATTCATCAGACCAAATGACAGTTTTCCATTAATCTAACATCCATTCCTTGTGTTTGTTGAACTCTGAGTAATATTTACGTGGGCTCTAAACTGAACTGCTATAAATTGATGTTTTCTGAGGCTGGTCATTCAAATAAACTTGAACTCTGCAGCAAAGATATCTCTTGGTCTACCTTCCCTGGGACAGTCCTCATGAGAGCCAGTTTTATCAAAGCAATGCTTTTGATGACTATACTGACTAATACATTCAAAGTCAAGATTTTTGGACTTACAGACTTTAACTTCTCAAAGGATTGATGAAATGCTTTTGATGACTATACTGACTAATACATTCAAAGTCAAGATTTTTGGACTTACAGACTTTAACTTCTCAAAGGATTGATGAAATGTACCCATCCTTCCTCTGCACAAGATGGCCTAAAGCACATCAAGAAGGCAGGAAATGTCACAAATTAACTCTTAACAAGGCATTCCAGGTGATTACCTCATGAATCTCATGAAAGTGTGCTAAGCTGTCATTAAAGCTATATGTACTGTAGCCACTTTGGACCGTTTTAATTATTAAACAAGTCTGAGTTGTTTAACATTTTTTGGTTTATACACAAGTCTATATGTGTTCTTTCATAGTTTGGGTGTCTTCAGTATTAAGGTGCAATTTTGAAAAAACCCTGAAGGATAAGATGTGTCCAAACTTTCGACTGGTAGTGCATAATGGCATACAGTAGGAGTAAAATTTTAACTAATGTATAGAACATCATTTAGATACGTTAGCTGGCACTGGAAATGTCGCTTTATTAGAGTTTTCAGTCAAATTTTTTTCTATTTTCTCATATTTACAATGCAATACTATGATGAATAGTAATTATAAAAATTATTAGTATTAAGAAAGACCAGTTATGCATTTATCTGGCAGATATTACATATTACATATGTTACATTCTTTCCATTTCTAAACTCTTTAGTGACCTGCTTCCCCAGCCTTTGGGGATTTTTCTTTCATGAATAATAGAAAGGTTTTTTCCTTCATGCGATGCTGAGAATGTTGGCAGGGTGAAGCAAGGGTCCAATGGGTCCACCAGCTTCTTTGCACCTTTTAAACTGCTAAAACATAGCAGGAGCAAAGGGTTATTTAAACAATACCACTACCAGTTTTCATGTAAGGTTCTTAAATTATTGATGACTCAGGCATGTGATGGAAATCAGCATGAAAGAGCATATCTTGAAAACTGATGATCCTTACTATTGCGAATCAAGAATTTATGTCTTTTGTCAGCTATTTGGGTAGGCAGCTGACAGCGATAAGAGCGGAGTAGACACACCCATGACTTCGTCCATATGAATCTGATTCATCATACTGCAGTGTGGAAGCAGTGGAAAATGTTTAACTTATCTTCAAGATCAAAGATCAAATTCTTACTGAATGTGCATCTTAGTAATAGATTGATAACAGTCTTTCCCCAGCATGTTTGTGCCTAACATCTTCATTTCTGAATTGGATGCATCTTATAAGAATGCAGAGAGAAATAGTGACACATCAGCAATGCAGGAGAGAGAGAGAAAAAGAGAGCACGAGAGAGAGAGAGAGAGAGAGCACGAGAGAGAGAGAGAGAGAGAGAGAGAGAGAGAGAGAGAGAGAGAGAGAGAGAGACAACCAAGTCAAAGACGTATGATATCAATTTAAGGTGACTGCCTAGTGCAGAGTAATGCGTTGAAATTATATCCCCTTAGTGAAACATATGGGAGACAGAGAAAAATATCTTTATTTGGAAAATCTTGAGGGAAAAGTATAAGAAAAAGGAAGACACAGGGACAGAGGGGGAGAATTGCCACCTAGGGAATGATGAAGTCTGGGGCTTAATTAGCTGTACACAGAGATATTCCTCATAGCACAGTGCATAGGGGCTGGCATTTGAATCTGTCCCACAAGAGAGAAGCCCTGATTGGTGCGACGACCTCCAGGTTCTTCAATTCATCCTACAACGGGAACATAGGAACAGCTGCAGCCCCAGAGCCTTGGAGGCAAGCTTTAATTGGGTTTATCTACTCTAATAGAGCCACAAAGCTTACTCCTGGCAGCGTCAGGGCTGATAGTGTGCTCTAATGGCTGGAAGGAACACTCCAACACACCCAAATAAAGAAATAAGAAAGTGCAGCCTGATATGTTTTGAGGTGTCTTTAGAGAAGTCAGCCATGGGAAAAATTCACAAGATTTCAGGAAGCAGATACGGCTTCCTGCTCAGACCTTGCAGCTACATACAATTTGAAAACAATTGGGTGCATATGAATGTGTGACACAGAGAAGCATTTTAATGCCTGGATATGCACATGACAGTGTATGCAGTTATAAATAATAGTATGAAACATCTATGAACATTTAAATGAACATATCTTCTAATTAATAGCATCCATCTAATGTGAAGAAAGCAAAAAATACTGATGTAACTACAAAGCTCACACAGACATCATCCACTGCAGCTTACTATGACCTTTAACATATAATGCTTAGTTTACAGCATTATATCAAGAAATGTTAGTTCAGCTAAAAATATACTGGCTTTGCTATTTTGTAATCCAAATGTATTGAGGAAATAAGCAGAGGAGAGAGAGAGAGAGAGAGAGAGAGAGAGAGAGAGAGAGAGAGAGAGAGAGAGAAAACAAAGCCAGCTTAAAATGTGTGGTTGTCTGAGAAAATTATTAACACATAGAAATTTTAACAGTTCCTAATTTATATATACTTTTTAAGTATTGGCTTATCTGAACTGAACGTTTCTCAGAAGTAATATTATAACATTTTAAAGTCTGTTTACTGCCAAATGTGAAAATGGAGAAAATATTCTCATTCCAACTGTGGGCCAGCAGCACTTATCAGATTGGTGTCTGATTACAAACTAAATTTATGTCTGTTTCACTACATAACGTAGGTATCAAACAACTTGATCAAATCATGACACTTGATCAAAATATGAGGAAATCACACAGCTAGCAAGGGTTCAAATGTCTGGCAAATTAACCTCTTTATTAAAGTTAACCTGGTTCCTTTCCCCAGTGTGATCTTGGCAAAAAACCTTCCTTGGGAAATATATTAACAGTTTATCTTTATCATTTTTTGGGGTTCTTGCCAGGAAGCTTTAGTCAGTTATTGTGACAACTGTGGGCTTTCACAGGCTGCCACACACATAGTCACTGAGCTCTGGCCGAATTACTAAAATGGTACTGTATTTAGAGTCAAACAACAACATACATGAGGCAGAAACTGAGAAAAAGAAAGAGACTTAGAAAGACGCAACATAGGCATAGATTAAGGGCTGTTAAAATTGTCCATCCCTTGGCAGCAGTGAATCTTCCAACATTACCACAATCTAATCGTCCAGTGTACCTTAAACAGAACAGCGAAGCAATGGCCTAATAATAATAGTAATAAAAATGATAAAAAGCTTCCTCCACTATTCAGTAGTGTTGTACATGCTTCTCTATGGATATGGATGATTTTCTATTTTGTAAGTTTGACAGGATTCAGTCTTGTCCTACAAATAATGCTCACCCTCTAAGAGCTTAGACCCACATAATGACAATATAGATCTTCATAGCTAAGACATTCTCCATTGCTTACACACATTGTACTTTTAGTACTTATTTTTTTTTCTCCAGGAGGGACACTGCATTGTAGATAAGCAGGTGGGCAGTCAGTTGATTCAATATGCAGAGATCAGCTTGTTCCTTTTGTCTCAAATGTCAGAATAAAAACCACATGTTGCTCAAAAAGTATTTAAAAACTGCGGTACATGAGACATCAGAGTATGAGGTGAAAAACTGAAATAGTAAATTTTTGAGATTCTAGACAGTAGGCACATAAATAATAATTATAATTTACATAACATACTATTATAATTCTTTTGCAGAAAACAAATTTAAGACAACAATATTTTAAATATTGAAGAACCACGTGCATTGTTATGTCGTCCCTCAGGTAATGTTCACACTAAACATAAAAATTGGAAAAAGGCGTGATCTCTGTGGCTTTTATTGTGACATTGGTGGTGTCAGATGAAATGGGTTAAGTAGGTCAGAAACTGGTGACCTTGTGTGATTTTCACACACAATAGTCTCCGGAGTTTACAAAAAAATATGGCCAGGAAATATATATTAATTTGGAACAATCACTCTTTAAAAGCATGGTGAGTAGAAAAGCATTGTGTAAAAAACATAAAACCTTGAGGTGGATAGGCTACAATAGCAGAAGAATTTCCTAAACAGGACAGCTATTTAAAGACAAGTTTTTTAATCTTCATCTGTCCATTTTCTGAGAGTCTGTGGCCATGATGGTCATCTGCTGTTATACCGTAGCCCATCACTCTAATAATCCTAATTAATAATTCAATGACAGATCTGCTAACTCATCTGTCTCAACGTAAAGCTAAAGACCACATTCAACATCCAATTAATCTCAATAAAAATGTTATTACTTCATCAAAAATAGGTTTATAGTCATACATTAGTAGATACCAAACTGGTTCAGTAGCAAAACTTCAATAGATCATCATTGTGCATAAATAAAATACTGAAAAACCATATCATTTCTCACATCTGCTCCCTATTCTGTGTAAAGAGGCCCCTCATAAGCATTGAGAGTCGTGTCTAAGAGAGCACCAAGGAAGGAAATAGCAGATGGAAAGCTTAGAGTGTGCACCTATGTGTCTGAAGGCAAGAGTTCTATTTCAAACCAATAAAATGTAATATGGGTTAGATTTAGACCTCTGCAGGCTAAATAATCAACCTGACCATATGCTAACAGTTTTGCCAGATGTTTAGAATCAATAACAAATTTGATTTAGCATTCATAGGTTCTTTGATAAGTCATGTTGTTCCTGTTATAGCTTACAGGGGATGTTAGTAAACTCTGGGTCAGGGACAAAAAGGGCTTAAAGTATTAAACTAACAGATTCCTGCAAAGGACACTACCAGCACAACTTTTTACTGGAATTTTTATTTTATTATGATTTTTTTTTATCATAAAATAAAAACAAATCAGGGAGATTTTTTTATGACATAGGATTTTTACAGATTGATGAATTAATCTTTATCCTGTCACAGTAGTGCCAGAGCCTAGAAAACACTGGGTATGAGGCAAGAATATACCCTGGATGGGTCAAATTGCACAAATATTTACACAATAATTCACATCTACTGTAGCAGAAGTTTAGCATGACCAAGTCTGAGACAAACTGACAATAACCTGAACCAGAACACTGAAGGTGAATAAATCACATCTTTAACCGTCACTTTCTAGGGATATTGTCAATCACAAATAATGTAATTCAGATCACAAATTTCTAGCACTACTTTCAAGGAAAGTTGAAACTTTAACTAGTTCTGGTGTAGCTCCTATACATATTGTTACCTTAAATTATTATTATTATTATTATTATTATTATTATTATTATTAATAATAATAATAACAATTAATTAATTAAATAAATAATTAATTAAAAGATAGATTACATAGATGAGAAGGAGTAAAACTAATGAAAACTATGGTAACACTTTTTTGTACTTTCAAAGGACTTCACTGGTATGAAGCCTTAACACACTGAACTTGTTGCCGTTAAAAACGGTTTTCCCCCCACTAACACGATTTCCACCTGAAGGCGGATGGACGTACTGGACGCTGATTGGCCGAAGGCTTCTTCCTTGTTCATGACGCAGACGAACCTGTCCGCCGCAGACCATGCTCTATATAAATGCGGCGCGCGCCGCAAATCGGATTACACACAGTGAACAGCTCCACGGTGCTGAAATCTATCGGCACGCTAGAACACACACCACACACGCCCCAAAAACATGGAAGCCAGAGATAGAGGAACCCCGTGGAAACTTTTCGCACTTTATTCGCTGTTGGCTAATGCATTTGCTCAAGATTTCGGTCCGACGCAGTTTATCTGCACATCCGTGCCCAAAGACGTGGACATTTGTACGGCCACTCTACAGAACAGTGTGCCCGGTGAGGAGCTTAGAGCTACGGTCATGCAGCTCAGGGAGACGGTGCTCCAGCAGAAGGAGACCATCGTGAACCAGAAGGAGACAATCAGAGAGCTCACAGCTAAACTGGCGCGCTGCGAGAGCCAGAGCACTCCGGAGGCTGGAGGAGGAGGAGGAGGGAGAAGAAAGGAGTTGGGCTCCAAAAACACCATGGGGGATGTATCAAGGGGTCCTAGTGAGACACTCGCGCAACTCTCTCAGACTTTGCAGAATCTAAAGCAAAGATTAGAAAACCTGGAGGTATGAAAAGACGTTTTGCACGAAGTAACTCCGACGAGCTGAATTTACTGCAGTGTAATTATGTAGTGCGGAGAAATGTAACTTGGTAGCCTACATCTTATTACATTATTGGTATAAATAATACATAACATCATGGGGTATATACAACTTGCTTTAAATATTTCATGACTTGTTAGACTGCTTCGCGTAGAATGATTGTAGTTCTACTGTAGCAGATTATTCCATACATTATTAGGTAGCCTATCTGTCTGTTTTGACCACTGTCCCAGAAGACAAGGTAAACTTTATTGAATTCAAAAATAGAAAAACTGTTTTCTTCTTATGCATAAATCCGTCCGCATGAGGATAAACGTCCAATAGTAAATTTCACAGCCTGCACAAAACGCGCTCAACTGTCTGCAGCAGGGGGAAAAAACCTAGCAGAAGTTAATCCTGCTTTGTCAGTTCTCATTGTCCCAGATGAAACCCGAGTTAGATTATGCATTTTGTAAAGAGATTGAACACACACACACACACAAATATAATACGTGCGTGTGTTCAATTTTTATACATAAAATAGTACGTAATCTAAAATCAGTGTGTGTGTGTGTGTGTGTGTGTGTGTGTGTGTTTGTGCGTGTGTGTGTGTGTGTTTTTTTTTTATTTTTTTTATTTTACTCTGACGCATTCTGTCTTCCGTAGCAATTCAGCCGGAGTAACGGCTCAGCTCCGGCGAACAGCCTAAAAGATCTGCTGCAGAGCAAAATCGACGACCTGGAGCGCCAGGTGCTCGCCCGCGTTAACGCAGTGGAGGAGGAAGCCAGACCGGCCGCCCGCAACGAGAGCGCGCAGCGCGGGCAAGTCGAGGCTACGCTTACATCTCTGCACCAGCGCCTCAGCGACCTGGAGAAAGGTGATCGCACTTCTGTTTATGGGAATCGGGTTATCACTTAAACCAAATTATCGGTAGGATCGATTCGTGTTTCCCCCCACTTATGGCTGCCACATAAGCAAACGATACACTGATATAAGAGAGCCGTGAAACGTCTCTAAGTCAGGAATGTCGCAGGAGATGTCAGTGATGAGGTGGAGGAGGGAGAGCGAAAGGAGGGGGAGGGGGGTTGATGAGGAGCTGCATTGCTTTGCATATCTGATTCCACCTTTCCACTACAATAGAGGGTTTACTGATGTAGAAATCAGATTTTTTTTTGTTGTCTTTTCATGTCAGTACTATACATGGTAAAATAATTGTTTAATTTATATATATGTTTAAAACCAACAGGTCAAAAGGAAAATAGGCCACTGGACAAATTCCAGTTGACGTTTCCACTGAGGACCAATTACATGTACGCTAAAGTGAAAAAGAGTCTGCCAGAGATGTATGCCTTCACCGTGTGTATGTGGATTAAATCTAATGCATCACCTGGAGTGGGAACGCCATTCTCATACGCTGTCCCTGGTCAGGCCAATGAGTTAGTTCTTATTGAGTGGGGAAACAACCCAATGGAAATTCTTGTTAATGACAAGGTACACAACTTATCAGCATTGTCTTGAATTGTTAGGAAATATGTATGTTTTTTTTTTTCATTGAAATGTTACGCATTGAAAATGTTGGCTTGACAATCATAACACATCAATCATACTTGAAATTTGTGGTGGATGTCCGTATTATAACTTAATCACATGATTAGTTTAAAAAAATTATTTAGTATATTTGTGAGAACCACACTTGCATTGTCAGATTGATTGCATTTTAGTAGTCAAATAAGGGCAGACATTAAAAACTGTTAAAGAATCATATAATTGATTTACCACTTATTATTTCTAAGCCATTTAAAGGAATGAGTTCCCTCAGTGTTTATTTGTATATTTTTTATATTCATTTCATTACATATTTTAGGATACAAATGAGTAAAGACCTTTTGTTTTAATTTAGGTTGCAAAGCTGCCTTTTCTTATTAATGATGGCAAATGGCATCACATCTGTGTTACATGGACAACACGTGATGGAGTGTGGGATGCTTTTCAAGATGGCGTGTTGAGAGGAAGTGGGGAGAATCTGGCACCTTATCATCCAATTAAACCACAAGGCATGCTCATATTAGGACAAGAACAGGTCAGATTTTTTTTTTTTACCTCCTAAGAAAAAAATAATATAGAGAGTGCTTGTTTTAGTAATGCTTTAAAGAAATTGTAATGTTGCATCAAAAATACTACTTGAAAATTTTCTCTTTTTTGGTTGCTCTAGGCTTTTGCTACACAGTAAAATTATACACCTTTTTATTAACTGGTCAGATATTAAAGCAATATAAATTTAATTGACCAATTTTTAAATTACTAATAAGTAATAATGATACACACTTCTCTGCCCAATCAACTTTAAACATTCTGGTTTGAAGTTTCATCCAAGCCATTTCATCAATTAATTATTCAGACCAAATAAAGTAATTCACAATAAAAATCTATGGGAGTGTAGAAAACACTTTCCCATTATATATCAATAGCTCGGATACTAATCTCTGATGAGCTGCCTTCATAACAGGCTTTTTTATTTATTTATTTATTATTTTTTTTTTTTACAGAAACTACACTGGTTTAAATTCAGAAAACAGTCCCTAAACCACAGCCAATTTTTCTTAGATTATTTAACTGTACTAATTTACTAGTTTACATAGTTTTTTTGCTAGGTCCACACTCAGATCTTGGTGCATGATCTGTCAAGGACTGCTTAAAGTTGATTTATGCATCTGTGTCAAGCCTATGCTATAGGTCCTACATAGCCGTGTACCCTATACTGTAGGCTACAGCTTAGCCTGACATGCACCTCCTCTGACATATAGCTAAAAGTCATGGCAATGCAGGAAGCCACACCTGTGATTGGTCCACCTGGTAGCAACGCATTTTCGGCTTCTATGCTTACTTATTTGGATTGAGTTGGACATTGTACTAAACATCTCCTCTGACGTCTTCTTTCAATTCTGCATTGCAGTAATTTTGGTAAATGTAACTGATGTTCAATATTAGTTTGGCCCAACTAAAAAACAAGATCTGCTCAGTTTCATTTGCAATTTATTGTAGTAGACCAATAAAACAAAAACAAAAACCCTCACCAGAGAGTGGCAAAGAGACTCAGAGCACTGGCATAGAAACCCTACCACCAACTAGTGGATCAGTGCATGAGTATAAATCAAAATGCTGCGTAGCCTTGACACAGGAGCATAAATCAGGCTTTTTTTTTTCAAAAGCATTTTTAAAATAAAAATGAGAAATAACTACGATTTCTTAATACTTTAATAAGGAATAATAAGGTTTTGATCATAAATATTTTTATCACCATTACCTATTTTATTTTTTTACAGGACACTCTTGGTGGAGGGTTTGATGCTACACAGGCATTTGTGGGTGACATGGCCAATTTTAACATCTGGGACAGAAAACTGACTGTAGGAGAGATTTATAACCTGGCAACATGCAGCAGCAAAGCACAAGTGGGTAACGTCTTCTCCTGGTTGGAGACCAGCATTGAAATCTACGGTGGAGTATCCAAATGGACCTTCGAAGCTTGCCGCCAACTGAACTGAACATTAAGGGAATTATAAAGCTAACAAGAAATCATCCAGTTCATCATCAGATATAATTTAATAGCTATGGAGATGACCATGGCAACAAAAAAGCACCACTTGGATTTTTTATTAGTGTTTAAGAATTTCTGTGAACACGTTTGTGAAAAAAAAAATCTACCCACATCTATTTTGGATTTTGAAACTAAAGAGAAGCGTGAAAGGGTTTGTATTCAAAGTTTCTATTCTGAGAACACTGCATTATTACCTTCATTTTTCTGATCTTCTGCTGGGCAAATGATGCCTTACTGAACAATGATCAAACTTGACATACAAAGGGGTCTGATTATAATCTTATGATTGATTTATCATTAGTGCACAAAGTCAGATAGACTTGCATTAATTTGCAATGTCATATTACCTACTTTTCCATACAAGAATAACACTGGCATTTTCACTGTGAACAGTAGAAGATCTAAAAAATATAAAATTTTTTTCCTTGCAAGGGTCCCCCCCCCCATGTTATGTGTGTAGTATGCGAGTGTGTGTGTGTGTGTGTGTGTGTGTGTGTGTGCGTGTGTGCGTGTGTGCGCGTGTGCATGTGCGTGAAAAGCCTTGGAGTTGCCAACATTTTACAAACTTGTGTGCCTTTGGGCTGCTAAAAAATCTGAAAGGTCATTATTTAATATTTAAATCATTTAATATTTGCAAGTACTTGTAAATGTGTTTATTTCATTGTGTAATTATTGATTCTGAAAGCTATATTGATTATTGTCATAACACACAGTTGGCAGTCTTTGCATATTTGAAGCACATTGCCTAAAGCACATGACCCATGGTGTGTTCAACAAGTGTTTCTATTTTGTAAGGAATGTTATTTACAAGAAAACAGCATGATAGTCTTAAATACTACTGCAGCATCAACAATCAAAAATGCTTTTCCTATTCTCTTTTTGGGTTTAGATTTTATACCGTATTGTTCTATGCTAAAAGCATGGCAGCACAAAAATATGAAAAAAAGATCTAATGTTTGTAATAAAATTGTGATACCTAAATCAGCAGAATGATGTTCATGACTCCTTTGTGTCTACTTTGGAGTATGCTATTTGGCATTCTATTAAATATGTATTGGTTTATATTTTTTGTTTTCTTATAATTTCAGTCAGTGGTGGAAATATACTCAGTGAACCCCGGCACACTTACTCTTTTATGCTATTTTCTAATCAGCAATCATGTGGAAACAATATGATGCAGAAAGTCATGCAGAAACTAATCAAGAGCTTCAGTTAATGCTCACATCAAACACCAGAATATGGGGAAAAAAGTGATCTCAAACTTTGACCATGGTACATAAGTTGGTGCCAGATGGGCTGGTTTGAGTTCTTCTAATATTTTGATATTTTTATGCACAAAAATTTCTAGTCTTTACACAGAATAATGGAGACAAAAAACACCCAGTGACTGGCAGTTCAGGTTCTAATGAGAAAAGTAAACAGAGAATGGCCAGACCGGTTTCAGCTCTCAGGAAGGCTATTATAAATCAAATAAAGAGTCTTCACAAATGTGGAGACCAGAAAAGTATTTCAGAATGCACATCTCATCAGACCTTGAGGTAGATGGGCTACAACATCAGAAGACCACATAATGGGTGCCAGGCAAAACAAGTATCTGAGCTTACAGTGTACTGTATTGGAAATACATAATCTTGTCTGATGAATCGTGAATTCTGCTGTAACATATAATATGTACCTGTTGTTAACGTGGTCACTAAATTCAATCACACAATGCAAAGAAAAAGTTCAAGACAGATTCCAGCAGGTGCTTGATCACCTTGAATCAGGAAACAAGGTAACATGTCTGCCACTGATTAACATGTCTGCCACTGTCTGCCCTCAATTTTCACATACTTACAGCTGAAAATAGATGGAATGAGTCAGCACTAAAAGGTTTTCTGCAGAAGAAAAGAAATCATGGAAACAAAGCAGACTATGCCTATACTGTGTAGATAAATGCCAGACAGTCAGAACCATCTGCACCCCAATATCAGAAAATCATCAACAGTTGCAGGCATGAAACGTCTCATAGGAAATGTCCTAGAAGAGAGAATTCAAGAATCCTGTTCCTAGTAAAACTGTCCCAGTGCTCACATTCTAACTATTTTATATGTAACTCATTGACTCAGGTGCCACTGGCAACTTCATGAATAAAAGGGAAATGATTACCCAATGCACAATTCCCCTCCATATTCACACTGGTGCTTTACACCTAGAGAGTCTTTCCATCTTAATAAACTGTCTATCCAGAATCCCCAGTCTGACAACCCAACAATCCAATGCAATAAGGGTGAGCTCACAGCTTGTTGTACTCACTGTTTTACCGTGCACTATTAAAAGTAGATTCCTCCCAAAACATCCAAACTCCAAAACTGTATCTAGACTTTTCCAATGAATTTTTCAGCAAAGCCAAAGCCGGCAAGTTTCCACCACACTGCTCCTGGGATTGTCCCATTGATTTATTTTGATGTTTTTCACCCCAAGAAGCTATGCATGCCCACTCTCCATAGCTGAAACAAAAGCCAAGAGTAAATCCAAGAAGCCCTGAACCAAGACTATAAGAGGCCATCTACATCCCCTGCAGGGACAGGGTTATATTTTTTAAAGAAGGAAAAAAGATGGTGAGCTATGGCCCTGTATTGAATATTGAGACCTTGATGCTGTCATGGGCTTGTATCGAAACCCACTGCCTCGTGCACCACTGTCCCTGAATAGGCAAGAGGAAGAAATACTTTTTAAAAACATATTAAATCTTTAAAATGTATACAACCCAATTTTTATAAAACAAGTGAAAGAACAGGGAAAAATCCTTTGTCATCACCTCTGGTCATTATGAATAATTCATAATACCAAATGGGCTCATTAATGCTTCTTAAGTCTTTCAAGCCTTTGTTAATTAAATTCAGAGAAAATCAAAGAAATCAGCAGGAAGTTGCAAAGGTTCCTCTGATTCACTAACTTCTTTTGCTGCCCAATCCATGCCTTTAACTCAGTCATGGCCTCTACCATACATTCTAACAAACCACCTGACCACTTGAGTGTTCCAGACTCTTAAAGAAAACTTCATATTTCATCATCCATTGCCCCCATTCTTATTTGGAATCTTAGTTAAAAACATTGCACTATATTAGTAATTTGGGTATTGTTGTTCAATGCCATACTTCTGGCATTGAACAACAATCTGGATCTGTGTTACATGTGGCATAGGAGTTATAAATAAAAAAAAAACTTGAAGATAAAAACCAAAAGATAAGTTGGAGGTGAAGGTTCAATTTTGCAGTAGGTAGTATACTTAATAAATATCAATAAAATTATTTTGCAGTGTTATTTATATGGATCTCAAATAATGAAATGATGGCTAAGCAAAGATTCCTGACTAAAAAATTTTATACTACAGAACAGTCAGAAATGTCCAAAAAGATAAGCTACAGTAGCTTACACGAATAATACACAACAAGATTATCTTTCTGTTTAATCAGAATCTTCATCAAAACTTTCTATCTACACTGTAAACCCTAATGCTCAATGTAATTAAACATATTGAGTACAGTTAACTTAAATAATTACAATTAGGTTAAATTAATAGACCTTGATGAGTATTTAAAACTTTTTGGTATTTATGAGTTTGTAGAAATGAAACTTTTCAAGTTAGCTGAACAAATTTGATATTTTAAGTAATTGTAAATATTTAAGTAACAGTAACTTTCACCTTAAAGTTCCACCAACTTAAAATCTTTTAGACTAGTGATTTTCAGTGGTAGGTGTTTCGCCTGCCATGCGAAAGTCCCGAGTTCGATTTCCAACAACTGGATGGAGTGTCTCTCCCAAGCCCAGATAAAATGGGAGGGTTGCATCAGGAAGGGCATCTGGCGTAAAAACCTATGCCAAGCTTATGTTTGGACCAATTTGTCTGCTGTAGCGACCCATTACAGAAAGATCAACAAAAATGTATTTGATTTGCAACAACTAAAAAAAAAACTGATAGTTCTGTTTACTTAAAATTAGAAACATCATTACTTAAAAAAAAAATTATGTAACTGATTACCTTTTTTGGGTTTTGCCAGCTTATTCCGGTTTACAGTGTATTTCACATACCAGTCCTTGAATTAATAACTGTGCATGACACACACACACACACACACACACACACACACACACACACACACACACACACACACACACACACACACACACTGCAGCACAGGCAGATTTTTTTGCAGGCAGTAATTCAGGTTTGACCTGTACTCAGGGACTGGGATCCCGTGAGTAAAAGAGTTGCTGGAGCTAGTGATTTTCACTCTCATGCAGGCATCATTGGTCAAGATTGTCTGCAGGGATGGACAGAATTGATCAGAATTTCTTCTAGATTGCGTGTGAGGGGAATAAAAAAAAATCCTACATGCATTCCTAACTCAGCCTATCAAAGACAAGATAAACAACTAAAACATCAAATGACCATGGGACTCTGCAAAATTTTCTCATACCCATTGGATATTATACTAAATTGAGTAGTGTGGTGTACCTACAGAAAAAATATATGTAATAACAGACCTAAGGAGAAGCAATTTTGATGTAACCATATAATTCCTGCGCATGGTGTAACATACCCATAACCATTCTATATCCCATTTCATAGTGTATCACTCAAAGCACTTTGGAAAAAAAAAACCGTAGCAAATCAATTTACAGTTCAATAATCTCCATCTACTTATTAGTGGTGTCAACCGAACCTATTTTCAGCCATCATTATCTGGAGTCTTAAATCAATACTATCCATCAGTCAATCTTCTATACAAAGCCTAAATCCATTACGGGATTGGGTTTCCCTATTTCCTAATGAGACCTGTCTGCCACCCACTAATACTATAGCCAAAGCATTTGGGGTAATCCAAAAACAGTCTTGTTCCTTTTCTCACAATTTTTGACTGCACTGTTCTAAGTACAAATCATAATCTACTGATGAATATAATCCTAGAATTATATATAGCTTGTCAGAAAGAGTATTAGACATGCAATGACCAGATTACATGTAATAAACTCCCAATTACACTTCTTGTCATTGGCCAATCTTTGTTGATTGCAGCCTGTACACATTCACCATTCTCTGTTTGTTATGTTGGTCGCAGAATGTGGATCCAAAATGCAGATCACTTTCAATAGATTCTTGACCATGTTTGAAGTGTTTGTGCCACCATGTCCCTGAAAATCACCCAAACAGTTTCCATGAAGAAATGTTCAAGCTTAACACAAAAATTTTATGCAGATTTTATACTCTACTCACTCAATCATTTTGAATGCAACAGCCACGAAATAGACTCAACACACAACAATATAGAGATTATACTAGTACATTATTGTTCATACATGCGCATTCCAGTTTACTCTATTTGGCTGCCAGGTCACACTGATGTCGTTTCAAACTATATATATATATATATATATATATATATATATATATATATATATATATATATATTATTTGATTATATCAATCTTCAATCTTCAAATTTTATGAATTAAAATGTGTGTGTGTTTTTTTTTAATTCATAAAATTTGAAGATTGATTTGAAGATTGATATAATCAAATGTGTTTAGTAAATAAATCATGAAGCCACAAGTCTTGCTCTACTGTGCTTAAAATTTGCCTCATATCTCTGTCCAGCATCTGTAAATAAAAGTACGGTGAAACTGAAAGCAATATGGACACTTTAAAGAATGGACAAGCGGCGACCTAGTGATTTGTCTAATTAGATTTGTCTAATTTGCAAACATGTAGCTAACATAATCAAGTGCAATATGACTATCTAGTACCTGGTTGCATAACTGACATTATTATAATATTCACAAAGTATATTGTATTTTTATTAAAGGCTCCATTATTATACTTGTCTCTAAGAAACCCAAGTATAAAAATAGAGTCATTAATAAGCATTTACAGTAGGTCTGTCAAGAACTCATTTAGGGGACAGGCTGGTGTTTTGCTGGATGCCACCATTACTAATAAAAAGGTTAAAAAATCAAATCAAATCGGGATATAGAAACCAACTGCTAGAAAGCTAATTCTAATAAAAAAATAGGCCACATGAGCACTAATGTGGAGAGCATGAATTATTTTAGACATGACTTTGATACGTTTGATTAGTTAACAAAGAGCATATCAAACAAGTGTGGCATATACAGTACACAACAAAAAGAGCTTATATTCAAACCTTAAATCTAGCAGCTAAGCAAACAATGATCAAGATTTCCAAAATTAAACAAAGCTAACTGAGTGTAGAGCATCCTTATTTATAGTGAAGTAAATTTAAGAATGAATATGATCCAAATAGTAATGTTGGCTAGATACTTTACCTCATATTCCTTCTAAATCTGACTGAAAATTATCTCTGGCATCCATTTGAGATAAATATTGATGAAATTGCAGCTCTTTTTAGAGGTGTCTTTGGCAGATGTCTCAATAACTCTGCTTTTTAGAGCTTTCCCATATCCGCACACTACGAAGAGCTGGTTGCAGAATCATAAAATATACATACTGTATGCTTTCTCGTTGCCTTTGACTGCTAACCATTTTTTTAAACTCCACATGTGAGACAGGAAAACACCCTGGGTTTTCTGCTTTACATCTAATTAGTAATTTAGTATTAATAATTCACTTACCTGCATGTTCCCTGCCTTATCTTTAATAAATACAATGTTTTGCCTTGTGACATATTTTCCCATACTTCATCAGCCATTCATAAGCTGTTAGTAATTTTACTCTTCGGTGTTAGATAACTAATTAAATTTGCTCATGGTGAATATTTCGCAGTGATTGTTTGTGACTCACCTTTTATTCACATTCCTAATTTTCTCACAGTTCCCTTTCCAGTCATTCAATTTATCTTTTACTGTCTATTGCCTTTCATTTATTCTTTTGATTTCTTCCTAGTGCCTTTCTCTTTTTTTTCTCATTTCTTCATCTGCAGTTCACATCTATGCCTGGTTCATGTTTCTCGTCTCTCATTCTCTCCCAAGAAGAAATGAGCCAGAATAATAAATTCTGGCTGATGGGGCATAATGGGTATGTGCTGAATGCTGGCTAAAGGCAGGTTGCATAACAAAGCCATGGAGTATAAACCCTGTGTATCAGGAATTCAGAGCACATTCAAAACCACAAAAACATGTTCCACTGCATGCTACAGGATTATGTAAAGCATCCAGTCCTGCTGCATATACTATGGTCATTCAACTAATAAGCCATAGCTTTACAAAATACACTAGCACAGGCCGCCTCCTCTTCAAAGCACAAACCTGCAGTAGGATCTCCTGCATATTTAGGTCTGTGATAAATAGAATACTCAGAAATTAGTATTGTGTGAGAGTACGTAAAAACTGGTTAAATTAAAGTGCACATGAACACATTCTCTGCTCAGTGTGCTGTACTCTCGGTCACTTGTCACAGGTCTCTCGCTCTCTCTCTCTCTAGCCCTTTTCACACAGCTGGCTCAACTCAAGAATGCTGCATTGTTGTTGAGCCTCAACATTATGTATGAAAGAAATGGGGGGGGGGGGGGTCTTTGTTGATATGCACTTAGTTGGGAGCAGAGGTAGTGTACTATGAGTGGCAAGATAGGATCAATGTGAATGGGAGACCCCCATAGTGGAATGGGGTCTGAAGTATATCTCATATATCTTATATAAAGTAGATGTACCTGCCACACTTAACTATTCCTAAAGTAATAGTACACCAAAAACAAACAATCAATCAAACAAACAAACAAACAAACAAACAAACAAACAAACAAACAAACAAACAAACAAACAAACAAACAAACAAAAAACTCAAAGATCATCCAGGCATTTATTTTTTGTATCATATTAAAATATTTAAATTTTTCAAAGTGCAAGTGACAGCACAAGACTTAATTTTATTAGTTATTATTATTATTATTATTATACTCAGTTTCCTTGCCGTTCTTGTTTTGAAAGCAAAATAGCAGTATTTCCAATGCATGTGATACACATCACATTAGACACTGATGCCGTTGTTTTAAATGCCACTACTCTAACAGCGGAATGCCACACGCAACTTCAGGGAAACATCAAGGCGGCTTATTGCTGATGTACTGGTTTCTGTATGAATTGCCAAATGCAAGGGAAAACACAATATTGAGAGGGTCTTATTAACTTGTTTAAGCACAATTTTTGTGTGAAAAGTGCTTTTTTGTCTCTTGCCAACACCAAAGGATACCAATGAATAAACTTGATAACACTCCACAGGTGAAAAGCATTATGTGTCACCTGCTGGTTTCACCTGCCTTTGCAGGTAACGCTTGCCCATCCTCTTCTCTGTTCTGGCACCTAGATGGTAGAATGAACTTCCATTAGATGTCTGAAAAGTTGAATGACTTCAAACATTGTCTAAAGATTGTCTGAAATACTTAAATAAGTACTCTATTAAAATGCTGTTTGTGTGGGTTTCTTGCTATGTTTCATCCCCAACAAAGTTTTTGTTATTCCTAGTATAGTATTTTTAGACCATGACTTACAGTAATAAAGCTTTCTGAGAATGTATTTGCTGTTTTTTAAACCATTGCATTGTCATCTAAAATTAAGATTTTTCATATTAATTTATTTGCAGTACAGATTAAATCTAGCTGACATTCTCGACATATGTTACTTACACAAATTAATCAATTATAATAAACAAACTCCTATTTCAATCTCTTGATGTGAAATATATATCAATGCTGTAGTGTTAATTGTTTTTGACAAATAAAATTACTTAATGATAGCAAAGAACAACAAGCTAATGCTACTGTATCACTAATGTTAATCACTTATGAGTTAACCACTGATAATAAAAACAAAAGGAAAAAAATGAAGATGGGCATCATTAAGCTAGAGAAACAAAACAAACCCATCAGAGAGATAGCAAAAACATTGGGAGTGGACAATACAAGAGCTTGAAACATTTTTTTTTTAAGAACTGGCAAGCTCAACAACAAAGGAAGAACAGAAAGGCCAGATTAGACTTTTCCAGAAAATTTTGGATTAATGAAACCAAAATTTACTTGCATGGAGAAAAAAAGGAACACCATAATCCAAAGCAGCACATCATTTGTCAAACATTTTGGAGACAGTGTTAAGGCATAAGGCTGCATGGCTGCCAATGGTCATAAAAGTAACAGGTTGAGTTCTAAAGTACATAGATCTATATTCTCTGCTCAGATTCAGCCAAATGCTGCAAAACTGATAGGATGCCACTTCATATTGCAGATGGATAATGACCTACAACATACACTGAAAGGTACCCAAGACTTTCCCAAGACAAAGAAATTGGATATTTGTTCACTTTTGTTAAACTTCTTGAATTAAAGCTGAAAGTCGTGACTTCTCACATCTTCAGTGTTTTATTTCAGATTCAGTGTGTTTGTATACAGAGGCCAAAGGCCAAAAAAAAAAAAAAAACCTTATCTTTGTTCCAAAATTTGTGGACGTGACTGTAATGTAATGCCTTCCATAATAGTGTCAAAGTGTGCACATGTTGGAAAATGTCAGCTTTGTGGGGGTATTTCACTGTCTCAGAGAAATATCAGTGAAAAGAAATTTGTAAAACACATCCCAGTGACATTTCAGAAGATACTACAAACAAGAATTCAATCTATTTTTTTTTCCAAATGTTTTTACATTTTAATTACATTTATGTTTCACCATATGTTTTGTTGGGTTCTGTAAGTAGTGAAAAAAATATTATTATTGAGTAGGTAGCTATGAATTAATAGGGACCTAAAAGGGCTTTTGAAACAATTGCTTTTCACAACAGTAAATCTTTCTTGTGAAAGCTTATATGAATGAGTATTTATTGTAAATGCTTATATTAAAGGTTGTTTCATGAATTTGAATGAGTGAATTTGTGCTCGTTGAAGAATGAGATGATGAAGGTCTTAGGATTTTATAACTGTGTGTTACAATGATCAGCCAAAACATTAAACATCAATAAGATTTAAACCACTCAGTTTTTTAGCTTTTATAATGAAAATGACTTTTTTCTTTTGCTTGACTTTTCAGAGATGCTCTACACCCCACAGCTATAACATCAACACCATCACTTAATAACATTGATCACCAATTATATAGTTAACTGGAGACCTGATCATGCGCACACAAGGCGCACCCATGTCCGACAGGACCAAAGACCTGCCTGACTGGTTCAATCCCACAGAAAAACCAATGGAGCACACATTACTGAAAAAGTAATGGCCACAAGAGAAAAACACCAGAACCCCACCTGATGAGCATGGGGCATCCAAGGAGCCCAAGGCATCCAATTCTTCCCAAATCCCAATCCAACTGCGCACAAATGGATTGCCAACATGCTTGAAGAAATTCCTCCGGGTACTCCGGTTTCCTCCCACAGTCCAAAGACATGCAGATAAGGGTACCTGACGGTTCCAAATTGCCCATGGTATGTATGTGACTGAGAGAGTCAGTGTGTGTGTGTGTGTGTGTGTGTGTGTGTGTGTGTGTGTATGTGCTTATGTACCTTGCGATAGATTGGCACCCCATACAGGGTGTTCTCTGCCTCAAATTGATAATAGCGGGTCTTGGGCAAATACAACATCAAACAAAAAAACACACTTTTATACACTTTAAAACTTTTTCAATACACAATTACTTAATATGATCAATGATATTTCAATCTTATCAATGATATTTCTCTGCGACTGTTAAGTGGCGTGGGTTTTGCAGCCGCACCACCAGATGAAATCATATTCATAAGAGGGGGTCAGCGAAATATGCGGAATATTTGAGAGGTCTTTTGACAAAATTCCACCACATCGATGGGAGAAACTGATAAAATCATACAGGAAATGTTACGTCAAGTTATTGACGCTGACCTATAAGCTATTGAAGCTATTGAATTTGAGGTACTTTTTATTGGCGGTACTGTATGTGTCTTCTTTCTTTTTGACTTAATTTTTGTTAAATAAATAATGTCATGGAGAAAAGATATATGTTGCTGTTCTGAGGTTGTATTTGCCTAACACACACACACACACACACACACAAACACACACACACACACACACACACAGAATGAGTTTATACAGTATGTGTACGTATACACATTATAAATTAGGCTATGTCAAAAAATTTTTTTTGCACTGCACACACTCAGATTTTAAATAGTATGAGACTAATCAGAATGCCTAATATTCATTTAAATTCAGTCCCCTTTACTTTTGTACCACTCTGCAGTTTGCCACAACCTATGACTTGTGTATTGTCATGAAGTCTTTGTCTTATGTCTTGTTTTTCACTCTTTCTATGATTGCAAGAATATATACCCAGTTGTTGACGAGTGCACAGTCAGGTTGTGACCACAATTCCTTGTGCCTTCTGCAACCATACCACATGTTTAGACTGCTTAATGAGCACAGTGGCATATTACTGTCGCTGTGGTGGCCTATAAAAAATGCATGATTGTTATGGGCAGGCTATCCGAAATCCAAGTGTGTGTGTGAGAGTGTGAGTGAATGCTTTGGAGGGAGGGAGATCGAGACTACTCGGATTGCGGTAGCCATGTGGACTTTGATTTGGGCTTAAATGATCCATAAGTCAGAATGACCCTTCTGGGCCAAAATAAGAGCAATGAAAACATGCAGCACAGGAAAAATATTACAACATCATGGAAACGGAAAGAATCCAGCACACCCATGGGTTATCTAATAGCAACACTGCAGTACCCATTAATAGTGTTACATAAGATAATCAGAGCCGCATAGAAGGTTTAGAGACGGGCATAAAATTCCCCAAAAGTGTAACCATAAAGCTTATTTGATTATTTTTTTCTGCCCACCTTTTAATAAAACAATCCAGCGGAAACAGCTATTATGTCTGCATTAAACTGGGTCCATTCAACATACACTTTAATCTTCGATATAAATCAAATGTAAAAAAAAAAACTATTATTTGTAAATATATTATAAACTTCGAAATTGCCAGAAATACAGTATGTTAACTGGATGAAAACAAATAAATGAAAGAATAGTAAACTACTGTAAGTAGGAGTTAATCCTGCCTGAAAAGCGTTTGCAATATTTGCCCAGGAAGCTGTCCTGGTTAAATGGTTAAATTCAGAAATTCTACATTCTGCTTGCTTTTACACCAGCAACAGTTAAATATTTCCACACACCCATCGTCATTGGTGCTGTACAGTGTACAGCTATTCTATTTCACAAAACACTTATTGTTTCATGCAACCTTTTCTCCTTTTCTCTGCCGACCCCTCTCATGTTCCCATCTAACCTCTGTGCAGGAATGTCAGTCTTGCTCTGAAAGCTTCATGCCACCTGCATGAATAACTGATTTGATTCCAGTTGAGGAAATTTTACCATCAGTCTGTGCCGGCTTGTGAGCACAACCCAATTCTATCCAAACCAATCCAGTCCTTCTGCCATATGAGAATCGGACCGAGACAGTCTCAGGGGAATTTCAAACACAAAAATTTAAGCTCTCTTTAATCATTCATATCTTCTTGTGCTGTACACTTACAGTATGTTGTCACCCTCATCACTTCAGGGCTTTTGCTATTTTAGCATTTAAGACTTAAAAGCAGTACACATTATTTATGACAGGTAAGTATGGCACAGAGGAGACAATAAACAAATAATATACAATATAAAATCAGTAATGTTGCTTTCCTCTTTCCCATGTCATAACGATCTACCTTTTGGGTAGACCTCAGAGTCCTCTCAAGTACTCATAACTGCAGCCACATTAGTCTTTATGTCTCATTAGACCTCTAATTTTTTTTTACTGAAGAGATAACTGTTGCAGCTCACTTCTCCCCAACCAATTGTTTCTACAACCTTTCTTATTACTTTTATCCACACTGTAACTTTCAGGGTCAATTATTCACAGTGTGGCCTTGGTTGAAGCCTCTCAGATCCTCATGCAAGCAAAAAAAAAAAAAAGAAAAAACAAAAATGAAAAGAAAAGTAGGACGTCAGGCAAATGATGGGAGGAATGGAGTAAAGGACAAGTGTATCCTACAGTTCTGCATAAAATTTTATGTTAACCTTCATTTTCAAAGTATATAATATAGAGTGATGAAATTGCACCACAACTGCTTTACTGCATTAAATAAAAAACACTGACTATAAGAGGCCAATATAAAAATGCAAGCCATGCAACAAGCAGCAGCAGTTTACCAGCAGAGTTTAGTCACCCCTTAGAAATTTGACATTGGTGGGTATTATGGATGCGAATCACAAGGGAGCAAATGATATGATATCATGATGCATCAAGGTATCATGATGATACATGATACCTTGATGCTGATTTAATTTGCATTCATATTGATTTGTATTGAATCTTTGGTGAATAATATGCAACAATTCATTTGGTACCATGATAGTACTATGGTGTGTACTACAATATATTGATGAATACCATGGTACTTACTGGTATTCAAGATGTTTTTTGGCAAATGGGAGATGAGCCTTTTCATTCAGCAGTTCCTTTACCGTTCACCAAACTCTCCTATCCCTTTCTTATTGTGGAATAATGAACACTGACCTTAAACCATACAAGTGAGGCCTGGAGTTCTTTAGATGTTTTCTTCTGGGTTCTTTTATAAGCTCCTGAGATCTTTTAGCATGCCTTACTTTGTCAGACAATTCCTTTATAAGTGATTTCTTGATTCATACAGTCTGGCAGTAGTTAGGCTTGGGTGTGAGAAGTGAAATTTAACTCAGCTTCCAAAAAAAAAGTGGCTAATAATCACAGTTGATTCATGACTTATCAAGAAGGTGGGGATGGGGAAGAGGGATTATTTTTCATATAGGGCTAGGCAGATTTGCACAGCTTTTTCTCCTTAATAAATAAAATCATTGTTTAAAAACTGCATTTTGTATTTACCCGGGTTATCTTAGTGTCATATTAAAATGTATTTGATGATCTGAATCATTTAAGTATGATAAATATGCAAACCATTAAAAAAAAATCAGGAAGGGACAGATACTTTTCATGGCTCTGTAACCACAGTGATAGGCACAAAGTACCAAGGTATTTTTACCACAGTATTGTGTATTTATGTTGAGAGGGTACCATAACGAGTAAAATGGCACTGCAGAGGCTACTATATAAATACTACCATTATGGTACATACATATGTATAACATGTTTTTTGACAGTTTACTTGTTCCACAATACCATAATTACTGAACATGGTAAAACCATGTACCAAAATATGAACCATTTATCATAGTGTGGTATAGGTACTATATCAGCAAATGAGTACCATGTAACTGTCAAAAATACCATCAAGTAACATTTATGGGCAATCAATTGGGACAGTCTAATATTTATACTTTATATAAAAATATATTAAAACATTATATATGTAAAATCTTGATAAAGATAAAAGTAAATGTTTCAATTTATATTACTATACAGAAAATGCATTATTTAAAAATGGTATTTGTATGGCCTTTAGCAGAACACAGCCGGTGATGAGCAGAATGCTTTCCAAGCAAAAGTGGTTTTTTAAAAAGTGCTTTTTTAAAACTTCTTTTATTTGCTCAGTAAAATTTCTCATTTCTCTATTGGCCCAATCAGCATTTCTTTTACTATATTTTTACTATGTGTTGTGGAGTTTAGTACCATATAAAATAGATGACTTTGCTTATGAAACAATATGATTATGATTACAAGACGTCAGCCAGTAAAACACCATAGTAATATCTACCTAAACTATGTATCATGGCGGCTAGCTGGTGGGTTTGGCTAGAGCGGCTGATGGTGTGGTAGCCGTGGTCATGAGGGTAGGCATGAAGGCAGAGGGATGTGCAAACAAACAGTCTTTATTTACAAAACTCAGACATAACCAAACAAAGGAACCAAAACAACAAACGTAAACTAAAACTAGGGCTCAGGAAAGACATAGGGAACGGCGCGCTAACACAGAGGAACGGCGCGCTAACACAGAGGAACCAGGAGCTGAACATAGGACTGAGAACTAGGGATGAGGAAACATGGAGCTGAAGCTAACTAAGGACACAGGGGAACTAGAAACAAGGCTGGACTGGAGGGACAGAGACTGGACTGGAGGGACAGAGACTGGACTGGAGGGACAGAGACTGGACTGGAGGGACAGAGACTGGTTAGTAGCTACACGGAATATGGAGACACAGGATGCTGACCTAACCGGGTTAGTATCTAATGGAGTTAGTACGGACCTAAAGAGGAAACAGAACAAAAGAAAGGCACACATGAGGCTATTCCATGCTAGCGGCTAACCTACTAGTGACCAGAACCACTAGCAGTCAATCCCACTAGAGGCTAGCCTACTGGAGGCTAACCCTACTAGCCGTCAAGGCCTACTAGTGGCTAACCCTGCTAACGGCTAAGCCCTCATGTGGCTACACATACAAGGGAAGACACAGAACAGTACTTGCACAGGAGGAGACCCAGCCTAACTAAACACTGAACAAGGCAGCTCCATGAATCCATCAGAACAAGGAACATACAGAAAACAAAACTAGAGCCCTCTGAAAACAAAGGTTACAAAACATAAACCAAATATAAATGTAAAGAAACAAAAAGGAATGCCCACATGACGATATAGGTATACAAACATTCAACAAAACACAAACAAACAACATTCAACAACAATGCTCAACCCAGTTTCCCAGAACAAACTGCTATTTATAGAAACTTTAATGAGCCACCTCAGTTCAGGTGAGCACTCATCACCTGACTGAGGTGCCTTCTGGGAAACTGAGTCGACCGACAAAAACTACAGACAGACATGAACAGTGACCTCTAGTGGAGGTTCCTAACACTATGGAGTTACAGATCCCAAAATATGATCCACCTACACATTTGGTTAGGGTTAGCAAATAGGACATGGCTAACTGTTTCTACTGATTATTGGATCTAACAGCAAACCTAAGTAGCATGTCTTACTACAGTGTCATTCTTTGTGAGTACTTTGCAGTATCAAACAGTGACAAGCACAGATTTTTTGAGGATCCTTCACTCTAAACCTGAAAATAAAAATGCTTAAGCATCCATCAGCAACCATCTTGGTGTAACTAGGAGATTTTCTTCACAGTCTCTGTTTTGATTATCCAAAACACCTCATGAAAAACTGCATATACCTTCCATTGCTGCAAAGTCAAGTTAATTTATATTTCTATACCCATTTGCCCATTTATGGATTAATTGGTTTTTACCTGGATTCAACTCCTGTCAAGTCTACGCTTCAACACAATCTTAGTGGGATTTTCCCTGGACCCACTGCAACTCTGACCAAGATAAATTGGTTATAGGACATGAATAGTAAATGAGCCATGACATATCACATGTCTCACGTGCAGTCAAGCCCCAAACTTTTTTCTCCCGTTCACCTATTTAAAAAGTAATCCATCTGCTAAAAGGCTAGCACTGTTCACTGTAATCCACTGAATGTAAACATCACCTAATATGCATGTGAGCCACATGCTGTACTGTACATCTAATGTAATGTAATGTAATGTAAGCCATTTTTCAGTGTGAGGTACTGTATTAGGAGATGATGAAGCAGACTGATTGTGCCGCTCTATAATAATTTATTGGACTCTAAAACTGACTGTCACTATAGTCGCAGAGGTTCAATAGCAATAAATAAACCCCATTATTTAAGCTATTTTACCTGGCCTATGGGGAAAAGGTGCAAAATTAAGAATTTATTATAGAAGAGGTTTATGTCTAAAGATATGCAAGAGGAATGTTGAAGTAAAAAATGTTAAAGCATAGTGCATAAGCAATGACAGGCACAAAATTCAAATGTACACGTTTTATTAGGAGAGCCTAAACTGTTTTACTATGTTATCAACCCATGAATCATTGGTTTTAAGGTTTATCATCAAATGCCAGTGATTTCCTTTAAATTCAGCTTGCTAACTTAACATGAAGTCACATTTTATCCCATATTTACTGTTTTTCTGATAAAAAAACACTTTCCAAGGGTTCACAGAATTGTTCACAGCCTATAGGATAAGACTGGTCTGTCTTGTTTTGTTATAACATTTATGAAGTATGAGTCAACATATACAGGGGTCCGTTCTTCGTATGTCGCTAACTCAGTTAGCTGGATTTGATTGTTGTGGATTTGTCCTGATCTTGGATTGTTTCGTTCTTCGAAGCGAATCTCGCACTTGCTGTCATAGCAACATGTCTGTAAGTTTAAACCTGCTCGGGAGCAGATTTATTTCATGTAAACAGGATTTAGGCTGCGTTCCTGGCGGGTTATGATTGGCTGAAATGGCGAGATCACGTCTGATTGGTTAAAGAGCATGACTGACACGAACTGACTCACGAGAGAAAAGAAAATATAAATATATATATATAGATGGATGTATTTAAACATAAATACAGTATATGTATATATGTGTGTGTGTCAATCATCAACAACAGGTGTGCTCGAAGAACCGAATTAGCCGCATCGTAATTAGCACGATGATCTCATCTTAGATCTGTCTATTCATCTCGGATGTTTCAAGCGACGTACGAAGAACGGACCCCAGTGCTGAAATGAAAACACGAACAATATTAACTTTAATATTACTATTTTTCCTGAAAGAAACTAACATACACACTATTTGATTTACCATGGTATGCGTAAATATAATGTAAGTGTTCGAAATGTGTAAGTGTTCTCGCTGTAGACAGTGTTCGTATCGTACACGCAGATTCTCAGACATATCCCGGAACAAGGGTTGCTGCACTCTCCTGCAGAAGGAGACGATTTGCTTGTGCAATGCAGGCACAGTTCTTTGCAGATCTTCACAGTTGAATATACTCTCCTTTAATATTCCCCAGTAGACATCAGGTGGTGTAAGATCACAGAAGTGGGATATGGGAAAGAATTGTGGCTGGAGCTATGTCCAGCCGTTTTGTTCGTTATGTGCGTTTTTCAGTACTGTATATTTTGGCGCATACCATATTTAGCTGAAGAAATTTAATCACAGACCATCAGCGATTCATTTATAAACATTTTACAGCAGTTATTTCTCACCAAGTAATCTTATGGGACGAAAGCCTTTCCACAAGCAGTGAAACAAAGTGTATCATAGGTGTTCTAACAATTGTAAATTGTTAAAGTTGGTTGCTAGGTGAAAGTAGGTCGGTAGTGCTGGAAAGTGGAAGAACAAAAACACATTTGATAATGCTGCCATCTTAACCCATACGAGCTCAGCCTTAAGTGAAATTATGCAGGACATAACACAGACAAAATAGACCACATAGGACACATCCATCTTGAAAGAGATGTACTGTAGCTCACATTACAAAACACCAGGGACAGTTTAGGGGCAATTTGGAACAATGCAATTAATTAAAAACAGAAAAAGCAATTAGTTAAGGAGACAAAGTTTTGTGTACCCATGGTGAAGAAAAAGAACCCATGTTGACAAAAACGTTCCTTGTGATCATTGACTTTAACTAAAAGTTCCTAAGTGACATCTGATAAACATCCTGGAGCAGACATGTGCCAGTCTTGTGAATTTGTGTACTGTATGCCATGGAATAATTTCCAAAAGGGTGTGTCTGAGCAGCACAAGTGGCAACACAAGCTGATAGCAAAAAGCTTTTTTTTTTTTTTTTTGTTACTTCTAACATGTCATATGGCATTTTCCCTGAAAACTTTATGGTTAAAAGCCCTATGTGATATATGTTACAGCAGTATTTTCTTAATTAGTTTCATGTCAATTTGTTCAAGATCCAGTCAGAACAGGTTAAATATAAAATATGAGATGCTATTAAATCTGGTAAAATTGTTAATTATGATTAAACTTATTCAGTAACAAAAAAATTGCTTTTTACAATCAGCTAGTCCTGTTACTTGTGCTGCTCAGGCACAACCCTAGTCTGTATGTACTGACATTGTCCGGTTGTCATTGTGTGGATAACAGTCAGTATCTTTTGGAAATGATGCAACAGGTACACAAATTCACAGAATGGCATATGCCTGCCCCAGGATGTTCATCAGATGTCGCTTAGGGACTTCATTAGTTAAAGTCAAGAATAATAAGGAACTTTCTAGAAAATGTTAATAATTTGTGATCTGTATCACCATGGGTTCTTACACTGTCTTCTTAACTAATTGCTTCTTTGCTTTTAAATAATTGAGTCATTCTGAATTACCTTTATACTGTCCATGTTGTTTTGTAACATGAACTACAAAGCAAATTAGCCTCTAACATTAGGCTGAATCTCAAATCCCTATCTAACCCATGATCAAGGGCATACTTGGTGTGGAATTGTACACACTAGTGCACTAGTTTTCCATTTAATGTTATTTGGGATTCAACACAAAACAAAGTAAATCTTCTTAGTTTCTAATGACTGTCCCCCTCCTCTGTGGTTTATTCTCCTTACCTTTTGGATACATAGTAAAAATGTCAATCTATTTTCATCCTTGCTAATTATGATAACTGGTATATAATAATTGGTTAAATAAGCAAACATATCATAATCTGTTGATAAGAAATGGTGTTTGTGGAACTGTTGTTTAAAAGCAATGTCATACTCCAGGTGGTTCTATTATATCTCGAGGCATCACTCAATCTCTTGTGATATTGCTTAATTATAATGCCATAAGCTCCCTCCTCTACCAACATGTTCCTCCTTTGGATATCCAAAAACATGACAGTTAGGAAGAAAGCAGAAACCTAGTCTGTATTCACTGACATTGTCTGGATGACATTTCACTGCTGTTTAAATAATTAGCTTGGGGTGATAGTAATCAATAGAGGCTCACTGGTTTAAGAGGCGCACTCATCCTTGCTAACCTAAAATCATGTCTGCTCTTTTGCCCGAAGCTGCAAAGCACCACAGATCCAAAATAGTAATAAACACTTTCTCTAGTACCCTTTTGACAAACACATTTGTCACCTATTAAGTTAAAACCATTTGTGATTTTAGTATTTTAAGAATGTATCGCCTCAAATAGAATCATATACTGTAATACTAATGTCTTGTGAAAAATGTATTCTACCTAAAATAAGTTTACAAAATGCAAAAGTTGACGCATGTACTGGATGTCAAGCTGTTTTTTATTTTAGTTTTTTTGCTACTTGTGCCACTAGCTTATGCAAACGAAATCCATAGAGAGTGCAGATAACTATTGACAGGAAGTGTACTAGATAAAGTAATATTTTCTCAACTCAACTCAACTCAACTCAACTCAACTACACTACTCTCTAGGTGCGTTGAGCTATAAACTTTCTGGCATTTGTCACCTATTTTTTCTCATTGTTATACTTATTTTTCTATATGTTCCATGACCACATATTTTTATACTCTGATAAATTCCACCTCCTACATTTGACAGCGTTCCCTTTGCAAGTGCAGGATACCTTGGGAGGCTGGTTTCTTCCAGTACGTATTCCCAGTGTTTCATTGACAATTTTTAATGAAATTCAGTTTCACTACAGAAAAATACATAACAATGACATAATGATGACACATTCTTCGGAAAATTCAGCACATCAAGAACATTCAGCTGAGTGCCAATGAGTATTCACCTTTCCATGGCTCATGATGCAAAGAAGGGAAAAATGTCGAAAAATGTCACATTGTCTCATTACGATGTGGCAGTAAAGAAAGAATGCCTTCTGACAATGCCACATACAGAGGCAGAGCAGGCTGTCACAATATGAGACTGCCACAGGGCAACAGTGCAGAGATGAGCTGTGCGGCATTTTTCCTGGCAGAGAACAGGCTAATGAGGGCTATGCACATACAAACATGCGGCTTCCAGCTTTTTGGCTGTATCTAATGCCACAGTCAAAATGGAAGCCTTTTATTTGTCAGTTCTTGCTTTAAAACTTTGTGGCACAGTCAAAACCAGACAAAAATAATTATGGCAAAATGAAGTGAAAAATTATTCACAGTAAAGTTTAAAAGCTTTTAAAAGCATTAATAAATAATTTAACCAATGAGCCATCACTTTACTGCCCTGTATCTACACATAAAATGATAGTTATTTAATAGTTAAATAATAGTGTTGATTACTGCTGAAGTAAGATAAATAATACACTAAGGTAAATAATAATAATAATAATAATAATAATAATAATAATAATAATAATAATAATGTGTCTCTAGGTCAAATAAGCACACATTTTTTCTGTCTAACAATCAACCTAAAAAAAATAAATAAAATAAAATAAAAAATTAGCAATTTAAGCCACAAAAGTCCCTTTCCCTATGAGCCAGTTAAAGTGAAAAAAATTCTACATTTTATTTAAAATAAACGCTTCCGCAAAATGCAAAAAACTAAAAAAAAAAAAATCCTTGTAACCTTACTTACAACATAAACCCAAATAATGTTGTTACTGTAGATACAGAGAGCATCACAAATAAAAAATGTTTCTTTTACGTGGACAATTGTTCACATAAAATGATTTGTAATTTGTCCAGTAATTTGTATCACTTTGAGATTTGCCTCAAATATAAAGTGCATTATAAATAAAATATATTATCATTATTATTATTAATTGTGTGCAAAAGTGGACAAGTTTCTAAATAAGGGATTAAGGGTGCATGGTTGGTTACAAGCCTGAAGCCTGTTTATGTCCCACTAAGTTGGCAATCTCTTTATAGGAAGTCTGTTTGCACCTTCGCTTATTCACCACTTTGCCCAAGTATTTAAGTTTTTAATATACATATTTTTAATATAATAATAATTACCAATGTAGTCTTCCGATGTTGATGTGTGAGCATTAGTTTGACTCAGGTGAGGGAATTCACTGATTTATCATTCATCTTTGGTTTTGAACCCACTATCGTTTATCCAAAGCTATCCTTCTATACCCCTCGCATAACTTCTGTGTCTCCAGAGCACTGGACTACACAAAAGTATTTATATTTTATTCTTAAAATTTATAATACTTTTGGGGATATTCGGGGGATGAAACGCTGAAAGAAGGATTGGTAGGTCTAATGATTTTTTCTTTTCTACTGCTTTTTGCTTTTCAGAAGTCTAATTGAAGCACATCCTCTCTGACACACACAATCACGGTGCACTGCTACACTGATTCAGGTTTGTCTCACTCCGTCCCTTGATAACCCTGTGTGTGCACACATGCACTCATAACTACAGTTTTGATTTTAGTCCAAAAAATATACAAACTAAAAAGGAAAAAAAAAAACTGTCATGTTCAGAGGGCACCCAAAAACACAACCTACTAAACTAACAAACATTTCAAAATGCACCTCACATAACCCAAGGGCAAAACAATAACACACATTTTATCAAACAACCAACAGCAATAAGAACAAATAAAATATGAGCTTATCCTTGTGGTTTTCTTGAAAACAAATTGCATCCTTCTTTTTCGGAATAAAGATAGCAATAACACAATCATACAGGTGATCACTGGCTTTAATAAATCCAACAGTTTGTCCTTATATTTCAGAAACTGTAGATTTTTTCCCCCTCTTTTAGCCATCCACAAGGCTTACAAAGAAAATTCTTATATCAAATACAAAAATCTCCCGAGTTTTTATTGTAGTGATAACTGGGATGCTAAATATATTTTTAAAAAATATAAATAAACCAAATATTTCTGATGCAGGCATAGGAACTCACCTACTGTATACACCAAAATGCAAAATCTTCCAAAACACCAAAATCTTCATTTAGTTACTTAGGACACCTCTGTCCAAGGACAGAAAGTCCTCAGAGATTTCTCCAAAAAAAAAAAAGCCTCTAGTATTCAATTAACACATAGTAATGGCAGAAAAAAAAAACACTGATTTTTTTCTTGTGCAGGTTGTAAAGAATGTCACATCGGAAAATAACTGGTCAGAATAGTAATAAAAATAATACAATGATTAAAATAATTGAGAAATATATACATAATACACTGACTCTAAAAGCATCCAAACTATGAAAGAGCATGAATGGAATTATGTAGTAACCAAAAAAGTTTTAAACAGCACAAAATTTATTTTAGATTTCCCAAAATAGCTATATTTAGCTTTGATGAGGGCTTGGTACAATCATGGCATTCTCAAAGGTTAATCTGTGACCTTCTTAAGGTGCTTCACACCATCAATTGTCTTGTGCAAAGGAAGCGTCAATAGCTCTATTAATGCTACTACAACTACTGCAAATCCATATTATGCCAAGAAATACTTAGTTAAGTAAAGAGAAAAGACAGTCCATCATTATTTTAAGAAATGAAAGTCAGCTAATCCGAAAAAAATCTTAAGAACTTTCACTATATCCCCAAGTACAGAACATCAAACTCTTGATGAAACTGGCTCTCATGAGCACAGTCCCAAGAAAGGATGATCAACAGCTATCTCATCTACAGAGGATATGCTTATTAGAATGACGAGCCTCGGAATCTGTTGATTTACAGAGTAAGCACACAGTAGCTTACACCCTATCTGACTTGTAACTGTTGCTGATGTGGGAGTGTCCTAAAACAACACAACTAAATGAGGGAGAATATAGGGGGAAAAGAACTACTGAGTATTCAAGAACATAGTAATAAAATTTGATAACACAGAAGACACAGTAGTACAGTGGAACCTTGGATTGCGAACATAATTAGTTCCAGAAGCCTGCTCGTATATTAAAACACTCATAAATCAAAGCAATAAGAAATAATGAAAACTCAGATTATTCGCTCCACAACACAAAAAAATAAATACATAAAAATTATTTATACAAAATATAAAGTAAAAATAAAACAAATTAATCTGCACTTTACCTTTAAATTAATGTTCACTTTAAAGTAAAAATAAATCCAGACAGATTAGTGTTTCCATTAGTATTTCTCTGCGCACGCGCTGTGTACTGTATGTGCTATGTATGTGTATGTTTGTGCGCACAAGCATTGTGTATGTGTGTATGCGCTGTGTATGTGTGTGTGTGTGTGCGCGTATGCGCTGTGTATAAGACACCTCTCTTCTTACACAGTAACCCGTACTCCTTTCTTATTTGGAGGAACTACTGTGCGGGATGGCTTTCACACACACACACACACACACACACACACACACACACACACACACACACACACACACACACACACACACACACACAAACAGAAACAGTGCCACGTCTGGAAATTAACAAGAAACATCTTTGAAACTTGATGCGTGGACACACTTGAATCTTTAACCTCTCTAATGAGACTTTTATTTTGCTTTACATGCGTGCACACACGTGTGTCATAATAAAAAGTACACACCCGCTGTACACACATACACACAAAATAAAAGAGGCTTTAGACACACACATGTGGTCACAGTGTTATAGTAAACAGTGTTATAGTAAACAGTACATGAGCGCACGGATGTTGATTATACCAGCGAGAGACACGCACTAAGACAGAGCAGGGGAGACGATTACCCACAATTCCACAAGTTTTGCAAGACAGAGAAAAACCATTGGCTCCGTTGTGATCAAAACAAGAAGCTCATGCATGCTACAGTACATGATAGGCTCTACTTGTAAACCAAGACTTGCTTGTTTTTCAAGTCAAAATGTATTAAAAATTTGTGCTTGTCTTGCGGAACACTCGCAAACCAGGTTACTCATAATCCACAGTTCCTGTATTGCAGTGTGGTTCTAGTGTAGATTTGTATGCCTTTTTATGTTTTCATTCCATGATAGGCTTCTTGCCTGTTATCTAAGACCAGTGCTTATGACTTGCCCTCTTAGCATTGTGTTAACATACAACTGAATGCTCCAGAGCAGTATTTATAGAGGTCTGCACACCTGCTGATGATCAATTAAATAAGGGGCTGATGATTTGCTGTACATGGCTACAACTTATCCTCTTAAATCCTGTGGAAGCACTAAGGGAGTACTTAGTATTGCCCACATTTCTGGCCTCATTTTTGTTAAATAAATAATTGCGTGGTGAAAACAAGTGATGTGGTTGTCCTGAGGTTTTATTTTCCTAATTCTAAGACCCACTATGATCAAATGATTTTTTTTTCATGTCTTTACACAAAAATACATAAAATTAAAAGATTTTTAATATGACTGAACATATTCAAAAGTTTGTGGACACTTGCCCGTCAAACCCATATGAGCTTTTTGAACATGATCTTTGTTTTATAATAATCTCAACTCTTCTAATAAGGCTTATTATCCAGTATATTTAGGATTGTGACTGTTGAGATTTTCCCATTTAGCCACAAGATTATAAGTCGCGCAGTGCATTTGGACATGAAGGCCTGACACTCAGTGAACTCTATACATTCTGTAAGCAAAATGTTATATGCAGCTGGAAGCCTTAATGAAGCAAGTACATCATCACATCCTGGATAAACTTGATACTGTGCCAAGTCCCTTATTGCCTCTAGTGTACTTTCCAATTACTTCTACAAAATTAGGCTAGGAAAGCCAGTGTAACGATTGAGATAAAAGATTTTCTAGAGGCTGCTCTTGCATCTGTGTCTGGTTTAATCTTGAAAGCCTAATTTATCAAATGCAGTGCACGATTAGGCAATGTCATAAATGATTATTTATCTGTTTTGTTAGAGCCAAATATGAAAGCACAGAACAGGCTGCTGTGCATATTCAGTGTCATAACTGCCATGAAAAATGCAAAATTTTATAACACAAAGACTTCAAAGCCTAGATTTTCAGTAATTAAATCTGTTATTTTATATTCAATCGGATGATTAATTAGAGATTTATTTACAAACGATGAAAGTACAATATGACAAGGCCAAGAAGAATACTGAATACAGAAGCTAAATTAAGTAAATCAAAATGTTAGGCTTAGCTAGGGCTAAAAGACAGAGTTACACAAGAGATTAGGGTATATATTATAAGCTTTTTTTCTAGTAGTTTCCTTGTAGTTATTTCTCCAAAATCTAAAAAAATATTTGTATGAATGGCTTCCTATATATTTATGTATGTTTTCCAAGCAAAAAGTTTTTCTTTTTACATAATCATCTGAATATTGAGTGACATAAATAAAGAATTATGCATAATTCATTCTTATGTTCTGATTCTGATGAAGCTCATAAATACTATGAACTATATCAAGGATTAAATTTTCTATTGTGCCTTGTTCTAAAAGTTGAATTTGAGCCTTGTTTGAAACATGATGTAGGTCCAATTAAATAGAATCAAGAACAACAGTCATTTTGCTCTTATTGCAGAAATTATGACCAAATATAATACATTACTTTCAGGTCCAGATTTAATGCTAGATATAAATTATACGGTCCTGGTTGAAAATTGCATACTCGGTTATTGAGGTTGTCTGATTATTGATTCACTGGCACTCGCAGGAAGCATGTGGCAGTGACTGGATTTACTTAAATCTCTTCCCTGGCCATTTATCATTCGATGTCACTTCAGACACAGAGCTTTCTCTCTATTCTCTCATGTAACCCTGAGATCTAGAGACATGGATTTGCATTTAACTACTGCCTGAAGAAAATCTGTGCAGCAGCAGTGGTCCAACCAAAGGAAACGTTACAATTTCATAACTATGTAGGCCTGATTTATTTACTGTAAAGTTAGTTTGTAAGTTAGCCTGTTACCTGGGGTTATCATTTGAAACGAGCCAGTTTCCAGAGGTCATATGGTATATGATTTATTTAGAATGTCCTGAAAAATACACTGTATGGCAAAAAGAACTGTATGTGGACATCTGACCATCACAACCATGTGTGCCTATTCCAAAACCATGAACATTAATGAGGAGTCAGTCCACCCGTTGCTGTTTTAACAACAATAATTTTCTAGAAAGTATTTCCACTCGATTTGGTTATGTGAATTTGTGCCCATTAAGCCACATAGCTGGCAGGTGAGGTGCTGATATCAAGAGAAAAGGACTTGTGTGGTCCAGGTCATCCCAAAGCTGCTTGGTGAAGTTTGGTCAGGGTTTGGGCTGTTTCTGTTGTTCTACATCAACCTTAAAACTAATGAAAACCCAAAATTCAACAGTGTTGAGGGACGTTACTTTTTAAAGTAACTAATTACATTACAAAATTACTGTCTTCAAAAAGTAATCAGTTACGTTAACTGCATTACTTTCTGATAAAAGTTACTAGTTAGAGTACTTTTCCATTGCAGAAAATGAAAACTCCTTTGTGCTTCCTCATGCATGTTGTTTTAGTCAAGACCTTTATAATTATTCTACCATCATCACTCAGCGAAGTTTGGCTGATAATCTGTTAACAACTAATACCCCTAATTCACCTACGGGGTTTCGTGCAGTGGCCATAAGTACGGTTCATCATGATTCACCGCAAGTTTTGGCACTGTGATTAGGTTTTCACCTTTCCGCGTGTCGGTCCTCGGATAGGGGTATAACAGCAGAAATAACAGAAGGGGGCTAGTTATCGGGGGCGGAGCTTGTAGGACGACTTTCTCACACACACACTAATGGATTGGGAATGCCTGCTGTCTGGCTCACGGATTACATAGATTGTCTGAATAATGGATTACATTTTTGAAAAAGTAAATAAGTAACTGAGTACTTGAATGGTGGACCTAACCAAAAATTTTCTGAGCCTTTAAATGGTCTCTCACTCTACGTCAAGAAGCTGGCTGTTAATGAAGTGCTTTATCCAAACACATTAATGGAACGTTAAATGGAAGGGAAAAATGTGATAGAAAAAGGTGCACAAACAACTGCAGTTGGGCTAACCACAGCCTTGAGTGGATTGTGAAATGAAGTGAAGTCAAGAATTTGGGGGACATTCACAAGGAGTGGACTGCAGTTGGAGTCAGTACTTCAAGAGCCACCATGCATACCCATGTATCCTACATATGTAACCTAACCCTAGATTTTCAGATAAAAATAAATTTTGCATTTCATTTGGAAATCAAGGTCCAGAGTCTGGAGGAAGAGAGGAGAGGCACAGAAGCCAAGTTGTTTGAGGTCTACTGTAAAGTTATTGGTGGTTTGGGGAGCCATGTCATGTGTTGATCCACTGTGTTTCATCAGGTCCAAGGTCAGTGCAGCCATCTACCAGGATGTTTTAGAGCACTTCATGCTTCTTTCTGCTGACCAGTCTTAAGGAGATGTTGATCTCATTTTCCAGCAGGACTTGGCACCTGCCCACACTGACAAAAAAACTAATACCTGGTTTAAGGATCATGGTATCCTTGTGCTTGATTGGCCAGAAAACTTTATCAACCTAAACCCCCATTATCTATGAGATATTATTGCGGGGTTCAATAACACCTCAGCAGCGCCACAGACAGATCGCCTCTATGCCATGCCGCATTGCTGCAGTATATCTCGCAAAGAGAGCCAAGTATTAAGTGCAGTAAATGTTCATAGTTTTCACTTGTTCAAAATTTCTGTGATAAAAAAATATATATATTTTAAATTAATTAATATTTTTTTTGTCTATTATTAGTTTTAAGTAACATTCTTTTTATCTACATTTTTTCTAAATTTAAAACTAATTATAAAAAATAAATAAATTAATTACAAAAATATATATATTTTTTCATGGAATTTTGGGTGTTATCACAAAAGTACAAAGAAAACAGCAAACATAAAGCTCTACAACGTATTATGACACTTTCAGATGGCTGTCATATCTTATAGCCTTTATGGTATAATCTCACCTAGAGCACCCACAGTTGTGTATGTTGTAGAGACAAATTTCAATGTTACGTAATATTACTTCTAATCATCCGCGTTCGGATAAAACCTTGTAACAAAAATTTTCGCCAAAATCGTTTTTTTCGTGTATATTAATTATTTTTAGTGCAACATGTTACTTACTCTGTGCTATATATATGCTGTATTTGTCTTGGATACATTTGTACAATTTTTTTAAAATTTACTTTTCAAGAGCATTTTTTTTCGCTCTCCTGAAAAAGTTGAAAAATTAATTTATGAGGTTTCATCAGAACACCGACGTTATGCATATATTCTGATTCTGCATCTTCTCTTAGTGTTTGTGATAGCGAAGATCAACATTTAAACCAGATGTCTGTCTTGAAGGCCGTATCTTATCCTTGAGAGATATAATGCTTAGGCCCTTATTCTTAACAAACAATGAACCATTATTCTTCTTTTACGGCGAAGTACAAAAACGTTGTATGGGATTGGTTAAGTTCTACCATTACGGCACAAGGTAGCCAATCTGGACGCAACACCTAACCTTGGACCGCATGGACACACAGATGTTATTGGTATTTAAACTCATTTGACTTTGCTTTTTTAAATTTTATTTTATGTTCGACCCAAATGCATTTAATTGTGAATAAATCTATTTTAGTCTGACTGCCCCCTCCTTACAGTGTATTTTTTGCTCTAAATTATACATCTTATCTAAATATCTATGACAATGTGAACTGGACAATGTGGCACCTCTCCTAAGAAACACAGGTGTAGTATAGTGTGGTCTTGTACCCATGCCCAATAGGATCTTTAATGTAAGGGTAAGGGTATCAGTGAAATTATTACACTCATCATTTGTGTGTTAGCAGAGCCATGTAAATATGGGCCAGCAGCTTCCGATTATTTTCACATCAAATATCATGATAGGGAAAATATTTGTCATTTTAAACAAGGGGTAATCAAAGGTTAGGTTTAAAGTTTCTATATTTCTGGTAATATTCTGATAAATGTTAGTATTCTAGGATTTTTATACACAACAGTTTGTAGAGTTTATAGCTTAAAACAGTGCAACACAAAGCAAAACAAAACAAATTTTCAGTGACGGACAGAAACTCCTTCTTCATGAGGGTGTTCACCTGACATTGCTTTGAGCCTGTCAGAAAGCGTATGTTAATGCAGATAACTACTCTGTACAACAGGAAAAAAGACCATGTTGGCTCCCTCTTCTGCTAGCCAAGAACAGAAAACTAAGGCTGCAGTAAGCACAAGCTCGCCAAAACTAGACAACTGAAGACTAGAAAATGTAGTCTGTTGAATCTCAGTTTCTGCTGAGGTGCCAGAACTAAGCTGTCTACAGCACATGCTTCAAATGGAGATAATCTGCTGACACGGATTCTCCAGTGATGTGTGTGCACCCAAATCTTTTTTTCACTCCTCACTCACTCCATGCAGCTCATTTGGCATGCATCTTCCCCTTCAGCAGATGTGTGAAATGGCGGGGCCGCTAAACCTGGCACGGCTGGCATGAGTTTATTACCTACGCACCTCTGTCTTTCTTCGCTCTTTAAAACAAAGGCATGGAGTTCAGTTCAGGGATCGTGAGCTAAGAGAAAGAGTGGCACATCTCAAGGGCTCTGTTACTGTATGCACCTTGTGGACTATAAATGTGTGCAGGCTGAACATCGTCTCTCAGCAGCCTGCAGAGTTTTATTGCATTTTTGCATTTTACTCCTGCAGCCAACGTCAAAACTTGGTGATGAGGAGCTTGAAATAGCCTCTTCTGGTAAAAATCCCACTTCGCTGCTCTGTCTTCGCCATCGCTCGCCAGCCTCATGCCTACACAGCGGCTAGACACTACTTACCACCTACAGAACCTTACACTTTTCTACCCTTTCTCTATTTCCTCTTCTAAATTCACTATCCCCCCCCCCCTTATTTTCTAAATAAACAAATACCCTTTTCCCTGTAAGTCCTCGCCTCGTGTTTGTCTGTCTGTGGTTCGCTCTGAGTCAGTGATCTTACATCTGCATACAGACATGGTGGTGGAGAGGTACAACTCCCACTGCATTTGCAAAATTTTGTGACAACACCATAAATCCGTAGATACTTAACCTTGCATTATGTTAACAATGCAACAATTCTGTCTGCTTTTTTACATACAGATTTATGCTAACTAAAAAATTTCCTTTGAAAAGTTCTATAGCAGCAATTTAGAGACTGGGGAACCCTGTTATTCCTGATGAGTCATCATTTCTAAATGCATCTCACCACAAAGACAGCAGAAGAAGAACTATGTATAATAAGCTTTAATAAGCTTCAAATTATTATGTTTTTGGGAAACTTGGGACTTTTTTTGTGCTGTCCACCATTTTAATATCTCTTTCATTATTAGCTGTTGGAAAGAGTCAGATCATGATTAATGTACCTTGCAAAAACCCATTACAAACAGAACACAGCTTAGCTGGTAGTATATCGTCACACACACACACACACACACACACACACACACACACACACACACACACACACACACACACACACACACACACACACACACACACACACACTATCAGTCAGGATTGGACACACCTTCTAATTCCATAATCTTTCCTCATTTCCTGCTGATTTTTATTTCTTTCTACATTGTAAAACAATACTGATAGAAATATTGAACAGTTGATATTGAGATGAGTCTGCTACCTATGATCTGTAAATCCTTCATAACAGCTCTAATCCGAGGTGCTGTCAATTGGTGACTTTTGAGGCTGGTAACTCTAAATGAACTTTTCCAAAGGGTGAAGTAGTAGAGGTAAGTTTTGGTCTTGCTTTCCTGGGAGATCTTCATGAGAGCCAGTTTCATCATGATGCTTGATAGGTTTTGTAAATGCACTTGACAATACTGTACTTGCAAGAACTATTCCAGGACAGCGGACATTTGACTTTTGGCTGTTACTGTCTATATTCACAGTATTCTTCAGCTGCGTCTCACAGGAACTGTCAAATGTAAAAGTGCTTTTTGTCCTAATAGCTAAAGAAAACTAAGAATTGTATTTTCTTTTTCACATCAAACATAATTTAGATTGTTCAGAGAAGAAGCAGAATTAGTGTTCCATCCCTGCTTATATTTTACACATACAAACATTGACTATTGCAGTACACACACGCACGCACCCGCACACACACACACACACACACACACACACACACACACACACACACACACACACACACACACACACACACACACACACACACACACACACACACACACACACATGTCCTTAGACCTTGAATGACAATAGACATGCAAATCAAATTTGAAGTGCAAATACTCAATCATGTCCAAACAAGTGCTGATTCAAAAGCATCAGGGGAAAAAAAGAATGTCAGATATTCAAACATTCAAAGAAAGAAAAACAACATAATAATTGTTCTCCTCTTTAAGAGCATAATTAAAGGACAGAGAAGGCAGGCAATTCCTTGGGGCCCATTACTGAGGGGTCTTTTTTGGAGTAATGTAATTAATCAAGTTATTTTTTTTATTATTTAAGTCAATCATTCTCAAATTGTCTTGACTGCTGGTTTATCTACTTAGGAGGTTGATCTAGCGGTGCACCTTCCATGTAGGATAGAATGTTAAAATGTTTATTTCTATCCAGATTCGCATTACTTTCTCTCAGCAAGGCAATAGATACATGACAAACCATCTCTTTTTAAATAAGTGCAGGAAGCTTAATTATGTTCATACAATTTAAGTCTCTGTTGTCATCAATTGACACGAATTCTCCCCCAGCTTTCTCAATCTTAAACCTTTCAATTGCCTCTTAATGCAATTACTTCAACAAGTCAATCGAACTTTGAAAACAGAGCACATTCACCAGAAAAAGCTATTATCTCTTAACCTCTTGAGACACAGATTTTTTTTTTGTGTACATTACAACTCTGTATTTTTCTCTTTATTCGCACCTAATAACTGTGAGCTTAATGTCTCCAAATAGAAAAAAAGGCAAAATCATTATACCAAACAAATGAGAGTCAAATAACCATGGTCTTCAGTCTTCAAATGAGAATCATATAACCATATTAAGGTGGTTTTGTATTGGAAAAATTTAATGTTGCTTATATGAGGACTTTCAAAAAGGTTAAAACAAAAACAACAACAACAACAACAACAACAACAACAACAACAACCAAGAACTGATTTTTCCTGTGGTCATTTTTAATGTCTTTGTGTCCTGGGTATCTTGCAGTGTAAATTTTAAATGCACAAATAAAAAATAAACAAATAAAAGGATTTATAACAACAATTCTGTATGATTTCATAAAAAAATAAAAATAAAAAAAACCCATAAATGAAAGGTACACAAATTAGTTCATCTGAAGTCCATACATAAACATAAACTTGAATACAATGTTATTTTATTTGTCACCTACACAACCATAAACAGTATGATTTGCAGTAACTGAAAAAGCGGGAACAAGATGCTGCGTGAAAACGCTATGGGAACATCTCTTTGTTCAGCCAGTTGTGAAGCATGTGTGTATCAAACATGCCAAATATTGGCCTATTTATTTATAAATATTTATTTATTTATAACCTCCGTCAAGAGATGTCATCTGTTGAGGTGCACCTGCAGGTTATAAATAGGAGTGAACCGGAAACATCCTTAGGTCAATTTTATCTGAAAGGACGTCCAGCCACGACAGCAGTGCGGCATTGGAGCGCAGCACCTTGTTCCCGCTTATTCGAGACGTTCCCTTTCAAAAGCTACACTCGATGCTGTGTGAAAATGTTATGGGAACGAGAATACCAACGCTGCCGCACTGCAAGTGCGTGGACCAAAGAGGTCTCAGACATAACTTTGGGATGCTGACTCGAGGACCTGCAAGCCTGGAGTAGCATGGACATCCAAACTATAAAATCTGACAAATCTGAGGAGCAACCTGCCGCATCACACACTTGCTGCAAGGGGAAACCTCTTGCCAGAGCAATTGATGAGGCAATCCCCCTCAGGGAATGAGCCCTGACTCCTAGAGGTGAAGTGTGACTATGCGTCTTGTAGGCTAGGGGCAATAGTATCTCTCACCCAATGTGACAGCGTTTGTCTAGTGGAGGCCACTAAATCTGAAGAGCACATACTGGACACAGTAAGTGAAGTCTTTCCTGTTCCGGAGCTGTAAAAGGCGGAGAATGCAGAATAGTTTTGACTAGCCCAGGCGCAAAGTCTAGATGGGGAGACTGACAAAGCCTGCAGATCTCCAATTCACTTTAAAGAAGTAATGGCCATAAGGAAAACCATCTTAAGAATCAGAAGCCTGACAGGCGCTGACTCTAGCAGTTCGAAAGGGGTGTCAAACAGACCTTCGAGCACAACAGCTAAGTCCCACGAAGGAACCATCGCTCTAGTGGGCGGCCTCAACCGTTTAGTTCCACGAATAAAATGGGCAACTAAAGGGTGCTTTCCCACAGAAACCCTATCGGTCAGAACATGACAAGCCGAAATAGCGGCTACGTACGTTCTGAGAGTACTAGGGCATAAGCCCGAGGACAACTTTTCTTGCAGAAACTCCAGCACTGAAACAATTCGGCAGATCCCTCCTCAGTGGAATCACCCACAGTTAGCCATCGGGGAAAGATATTAGATCCAAGAACCACACTCTCTTCGGCCAATGGGGCGCTATCAATAAGAGGTGCAAACCCTGTTGATGGACCCTCGCCAGGACTCCCGGGAGCAGAGCTATCGGAGGAAATGCATAAAGGCTTAATCTGGCCACGTATGGGCCATCGCGTCCAGACCCAGGGGAGCTGGAGGAGTCAGAGAGTAGTAAAGGGAACATTGTGCTGTTTCTTGCAAGGCAAAGAGGTCCACCTCTGCTACATAAAATCTTTCCTAGATTTGACTGACTACTTCAGGGTGGAGTTTTCATTCCCCATCTGTCACAGCTTGTCTGGATAGCAAGTCTGCGCCGACATTCATATGCCCCGGAATGTAAATCGCCCTGAGGGACAGGAACTTGTCCTGTGCCCAAAGCAAAACCTGGTGCACTAGCTTGTTCAAGCGCCCTGGTGATTTATGTACGAGACTACAGAAGTGTTGTCCACGCGCACTACGTAGGACATGATAGCCTCTCAACTGCTGCAGGAAGTGTTTCAGGGCCAGAAATAGAGCCATCATTTCGAGGCAATTGATGTGCCACGCGAGAAGATGACCTCTCCAGCTTCCTTGGGCTGGACGGCCATCTAAGACGGCCATCATGAGGGAAGCGTCTGTCGTTAGCATCTTGCGACGACAACACGGACCTAGAGTGGGACCCAGAGTCAAAAACCGGGGTCTGAACCCTGGCGCATAACTCTTAATTGCCTCTGGGGATTGGCCCTTGGATAAAATTATCGCTTAGCCACAACTGAAACAATCTCATGTACAGAAGGCCCAAAGGTATCACCGTGGATGCAGCTGCCATGAGAGCTAAAACACTCTGAAAGTAATGAACAATCACTTTTTGGCCTAGCCTGATTTCCTTTAGGGTACTGGGAATGGATTCGACACGCGCAGGACACAGCTGTGCCTGCATTGCGATCGAATTCCATATGACACCCAAATATGTTGTCCTCTGAGCAGGAAAGAGAACGCCTCTCCTGGCATTCAGTCTCAATCCTAAAAAAATAAAGGTGAGCTAGCACGACATCTCGATGTCGAAGCGCTAGCTGCTAAGACTGAGCCAGGATCAGCCAGTTGTATATATAATTCAGAATATTATATGTATTATATGTATAGGTATTATATATGCGTGGGGTGACAGGGCTAGGCCAATTGGAAGGACCTGATACTGGTAAGCTTCACCCCCAAAAGCGAACCTCAGGAACTTCCGGTGTTGTGGCAATATTTCTATATGTAAATATGTGTCCTTCAGGTCGATTGTCACAAACCAATCCCCTGGTTGGATTTGAGAAACAATCATTTTGGCTGTCAACATTTTGATGTAAAATTGGACACAACCCCCCCATCTCTCCTGGAAACCAGGAAATACTGACTTTAGTAGCCTGGGCGGAGGACGATGTGCAAAATTAATCCTGTAGCCTCTCTCTAAGTGCCTTGTACCTACCGGAGACATACCTGGCAGTAGGTTCCCCGCTGCCAGCCTTTCTGAAAGGTTCACAAGTTTTGACACTGAGGCTAGGTGGGGGGTGGGGGTGTTAGGTGTTCAGCATCCTGAAACATGGCAGGAAGGAACTAAGCACCGCTGGACATTTCGCTGGAGACCGCTGCTCCCCGAAACACCAGTGATGGCAGAGATTGGACAACAGCCTCCAGAGGGTGCCAGGGTGGAGTCTTTATCCCTTATTGGAATTTTTACACCCCCCTCCCTGGGGGGAGACACCCCCGTGGTCCTACGCACATCAGGCTCAGGACTACTTCTTGCTGGAGATGATGCTCCTCAGGTCCAGTCTTTTTGAGGCAGATTGCGAAACGCGGCGAGTCCCGACTCCTGAGCACAGCAGGGGAGAAACCTCACAAAGACCTGCTTGTTGAGCTTCGCCTCCCAAAACCTAGTGGTGGCAGTGTTTACGGCATCGCCAAAGAGGCCAGAAGGTGAGATGGGGGCATCAAGGAGGAAAACGCGATCCCTGTCCTTGATGTCTGTGAGGTTAAGCCATAGATGTCTCTCCATGGCGACCATGGCAGCCATAAAATGGCCGATAGCACGGGCCGTCTGCTTGTTGGCACGGAGAAATAAATCTGTGGCTCGCCGTAGCTCCGCAAACACTGAGTCGCCGATAGACCCGCCAGTGCTCAGATCTCTCAGCAGGTCAGCCTGATATGCCTGCAAAACCACCATGGTGTGGAGGGAAGCACCAGCCTGACCCGCTGCCTGAAAAGCTTTCCCCACCAACAAAGATGTTAGTCTACACTTTTTTTCAGGGTGGATGAGATGCCAGGAGAGAGATAGCCCACAAGCGTCTCTTCAATCTGGGGTATCATCATATAACCCCGCGCTTTCGCATCAATGACATTCGAATAAATCGATGTTAATAGCAAAAACAGGGAATGAATAGGGCTTATTCCATGAAACAGTTAACTCGTCATGGAGGTCGCCAAAAAGGGGCGGGACTATCATTGAGGCCCCTCCCCTGGCCACCCGACAGAAATCTGTCGTCTAACTTTGAGCGCTTGGGGGATTAAAAAAAAAAAAATTTCGCTCCTGCGGCAAGAGAGTCTTTTCTTCCCATTCACAAGAAGCACCGGGCGCGCTTAAGAAGTGGACGCTAAAACTTTCTGATCCGGGGACAGCGCGAGAGAAAGGGGGATTCCGTCTCATGCACGTCTGCACGGCACATGAAACCCACAAATGCACCGCGGCTCACGGTTTCTTTTTAAAGAAGGCGAGCCGCTCGCAAAGCACCTTAATAGGGAGACGATCACAGCGCTCATACTCTCCGTGGAGCCCAAGGAGAGAGTGCTCTTCCCCAAGACACTCAACACAAAAATCATCGAGATCGCCCTCCGAAAGAGATCTATCACACGGAGGCACGCATCTCTTAGTAAACTCTGCCATATCGGTGAGTTAACACTTTTCTTTTTCTTTTGTTTGTATATTCGCTTGCACACACACATGCAAACACAATGCGGTCCTTGAAGACAAAAAGAATAAGAATAAGAATGTTTCCGGTTCACTCCTATTTATAACCTGCAGGTGCACCTCATTAGATGACGTCACCTGACCGGGGTTATGTAAGCCAAAATTTGGTGTGTTTTCACGCTGCATCGAGTGTAGCTTTTGAAAGGGAACTGTGAGCGGTGTCTGAAGTCTGAGGTGTAAAGTGTAAACAGAAAGGGAAACTGTCCCTTGAAGGGCCCCTGTGCTGCTCACAATAGTGTCTGAAGTGATGTTCTGCAGCCTCACATATTGTGGACGACCTGTTAGAAAGTTCGTAATCCAGGTCACAAGGGAAACATCTACTTGCATGTCCAGTAGCTTATTACTGAGTAGCTAAGGTCTGATTGTGTTGAATGCACTGGAGAAATAAAAAAACATCACAGTGTTACCTGACTCCTCAAGGTATGTACTGTATATGTTCTGTTCAGCAAATAGATAATGGCATTCTCCACACAAATGCGGGGCTGATAGGTAAACTGCAGGGGGTCCTGGTATGGTTCTACGATTGTCCGGATATGCTTAAGGACCAGTCTTTCCAGTGACTTCATGACATGTGAGAATGGAGAATCCAGTATGACATGATTAAAGTCGCCAGAGATAGCCATGAAGGCACAGGGATGCAGTGTCTGTAGCCTCGCTGTCGGGAGTTGATGACGTCAGCAGCCCGCGCCGCATCAGCAGAAGGAGGAATGTAAACAGTGATGATAATGGAGTGTGAAAACTCTCTTGGCAAATAGTATTTTTTCACAACAGTGTTGATGTGACAGAACCATGACACATTCTGTGTGATGTGAATACTAAGGTACCGGAAGCTATCCACTCTTTGCACTGGGTCTTTACTCTTTACATTGATGTCTTTGACCTGGTAGTTCCCTGGTGCTTTGCTGAAGTCTATCACCTCCTTTGTCTTACTGACATAAGGAGGTTGTTACTCTGACGAGTTCTCCAGGTTTTTAATCTCGTCCAGCTAGGTCTTTTAATTTTTGTCATTGACCAGGCCCACCACAATGGGATTAGCAGCATGATGGTTTTTGAAGTGGTAGTGATCATACATGTATGATGAATACAGCCAGGGGCTTAGGACATAACCGATTGGGGGGCTCCATTGCTGAGAGTGAGGGAGGCTGAGGACTGTCTGCCCAACTGTACTGCCTGTGGTCTTCAAGTCAGGAAGTTGGAGATCTACTGACACAGAGATGGGCTGGTCCTCCAGCTTGGTGGTAGGTGTGGAGGGAATTATAGCATTAAAAGCTAAACTATTAATAAAGGAACAGGATTTTAACATGATTTCAATTGCTAGTGTCCAGTTGAGTTGTGTAGGATGTGTGAGATGGCATTTCCGGTGTTGGCATTCTCCTTCTGTCTTCAGTCATTAGCACTACTATATAAATAAGTTAGAAAAGCAATTTTTTTTAGTACAGAGAATATTGATGCTGAACGAGAAAATAAGTTTAATGACAAGGTCCATTTTATTATCCTAACTGGGAAGTTATACTGTGTAAACCAATCTCTTGGTGTGTGGTTGACATTAAAAAGAAAGTTCAACTGTCCTAATGATGAAGTGCTCTCTCCAGCTGTAAAGCGGATAATGCATTCCAGATTAAGTATGTTGTTTTGCACAAACAAGTCTCTCTGGGAAACACTAATCTAATAAAACTGTGGGGTTCATTAGGGGACAGCTTTAAATAAATCACATAAATAATATACTTAAAAAGTTCAAATGTGACTGTCTTAGTATTGCTAACATAATATTTTATTTTAGTATTGCTAATTGTATGAAATGAATAGAATAAAATGAATGATCATTTTACATATTAGCCTAAAACAAGCAATACAAAGTATTTTTAATGAATGATATATTTGTCGACAAACGTTGTGTCAGTTACCATTTGGTAGATTGAATTAAGGCTGCTTGAGAGCAAAGGGGTGCTTTTTTTTGCTAGTCCACGGTGGCCACACAGGGTTTATTTTTTTGGAGTGATGGGTCAAGAAGTTGGAGTGTACAGAAATGTCAGTGCACAAGTTGAGTTCTGGCTATATGTGATTGTTTGTCTGTTTATGATGGTTATACCTGCTTGTTATAGAATATATTGTTTTCTGAGAATGTTGCCATGATCTTTGAATAAAGTACTATGAAGAATCTTTTTTAAAATTCCAAATGAACAATGACTTATCAGTACAGAGTTGGCTTTTAATAAACTAAAAGAAACAATGTAATCAATCAGTGTAAATTAAAGGCAGATCAGCAACAAGCTAACAAGTACAAGTGGGTGATGACAGATGGCCTTGTTGATACCATCCATAAAATTTCAGCTGCTCTGTTTGTCACTAAGATTTTCCAGGCTTTGAGTTTGCTGCATTATCTTATAACAGGCATTAATTACACAGCCTGCTACCTGATGTAAGCTCACTCAAACAGCTTGGACAGTTACTGAGAGCACTGACTGGAGACTACTCACTCAAGATGACAACATTAAAATACTATACTGTGTATATGCACCTCACCTGAAGGGTTTTTAAAACCACATTTCAGTAATTGGTAATTATAAAATTATAAAATTCTTACTTGCAGCCAAATGCCTTTCATTTTACTCATGTTGTTTACTTAAAAATAAATACACATAAAACCTGCCACTTATTTATTAAGTATTTTTTAAATAAACCAATTATCCTGGTCGGCGTTACAGAAGATTCTGAACTTAGAAACATTCTTGGAAATACAAGGAAGAATACAATCTTGAACAAACTCTTTAAAAATTGAGACAATTTAAAGTAACCAGAATAGCAACCATAAAACAAAAATGCTTGGTTAAATAAGTCAGATACATGTATCTGAACCGGTATCACCTATGTAAGGTAAACAAGAAAGCTAAATTCATACAGCTCCCACTCTTTTGAATACCCTGAAAATTCTTAAGGTTCCATAAGCATTTATTGTGAAATCACATTTGCACTGTACTCTACAGCCTGTGTGGACATTATAAAGAAATCAATATGTTTCAAGCACCTACTGTATGACCAAAAGAATAATGAAGTTTCTTTGTTCAGTCCTGACAAACAGCACTGATTACAGCAGAAGCTGGAGTCCATTTATGCACCAGCTTAATGGATAATTTTCTACTGCAGGTGCTGATAGATGAAAAGTAGTTACTTTTCTGCTCTCCTATTACAGCTGTTTAGGAGTAAGGCATTCTATAAATCCAAAGTACAATATTTCACAGTTTTATATTGTGTTGCAAGGTGTAAATGACCTTTTTACAAAGATCGTATAACACACAGTGACCATGTCTCGATTGGAAGACAACTTGAAGTTGAGGTTATAATAGTAATAGTGTATTAGTGTAATAGTAGTGTTTCCTACAGCCGAATTGTGTCTACACCCTTACATGTAACAGGGAGTTTTTACTTTATGGTAAATGTTACTGTATTTATCTTGGACCTTATTCCACCCATTCATATAAAATTATTTCAATATTATATCAAATTTAATGGCTTGTTGAGGCATAATTACTATAGGTAAAAGAAAGCAAATACCAAGTCATGGTAATATCTGTATGCCTTGGACACATTTTTTTCTTCTGCAGTGGAGCTGCTACTTACCGATGAGCAATCTGAAATATAGATTTCCCTTGTGTTTGTTCAAAAAATTGCTTTCAGCCTTTCAGCCCTGCTTCAATCAAGCCAATCTGTCAGGAATATGGGCACAGTTTTACACAAATGTAGGGTAAAGGACACAATAGACTTTCTTTTCAATTCCCCTATCTAAAGCTTTGTATTGAAATTCATTGGAAATGCAAGAGTAAACCACACTTAAAGAAAAGATCATCTTTTACAGTGCAAGCAAAATTATTCCTCATATTTATTGCCATTGGGAACCACACTAATAGTACCTATAACTATTACTAGCAGATACAATCGTGCTAATACCTAAAAGTTGTAGTTTGATGTATCAAGCTTTAATGTCATACTTAAATCTGGGGGCTATCCTTACATAGCCTATGTATGATAAATGCACATTTTGAGAGTGTTAGGAGTGTCTATGTCGAAGACACAAGTGCAGTAAAATGAGTTTTATGAAACTAAATTTTGTTACATTTATTTTTCTTCAACCTTTTTTAGTCAGTTTTGAAAGGCTAATGACCCTCCACTTTGTGCATCATTGTCAGATTCATGTCATCAATGACACATAGATACACACAGAATACTAATATGGTGGGTGAGCACTACAACTCCCAACAAGATCACCAAATTCCCCATTATCTTGGATTTCCCCAGGATGCAAGAACATGACCCCCAAATCTCTTGGAAGGAGTGAGATACCACTCAATCATTCCCCAAGGAACACTGCATCCAAAAATCTGTCATTTATGTAGCATCTACAGTACATCCACTAAAAGCCTAAAACCTCTGACATCAGTTGCTCATCCTCCTGAATGAGTCATTTATGGATGTATTCAGCATGTTGAAGGCTTGCCATCTTCCTAAGACTGTGCAATTGAACTCTTAGGCACTCCCCCATGGAGCAGAATATATCCGTTGTCTTAAAAGGAGACTAAAGCAATGGAAGAGTATGTTACTATAAAGGTATATTAGACCTTCCACTCTAGTCTCCACAAGCTTATTTCAAGCTTATTTTTTTCAACAATGCATAGATTACCACATACTGAGCAAGGTCTTTGTAAAGTACTGTTATCCAACAATACTAGTAGATCAGCACACTTGAAACAACTTATAGAGGCCAGAATGATTTACTAAATGAGATCTGTGCAGTGCATATTATTTAGTTATCCTGAGAGAGATGCTAGAGAAATTTGTCATTGCCAATATACTGTAGGGGAAAATTTAATTTACTTATCCAATCTAAACCTCCACACTCAGCCTGTCAAAAGTCTGTTAAACTTCATGAGCAACTACATGTTAAGAATAAAAAAATGTAGTATCATGTTATCATGTCAGTAAAATTTCATTCCTGGGCTATATTGTAAGCCCTAATAGAGTACAAATGGACCAAGTTAAAGTATTAGCTGTCAAGAAATGGCCCACAATGAGTACTATCAAGAAACTAATGATTCATTTCTATGAGATATTTATCAGAAACTTCAGCTGAATAGTAAAACCTCTAACCAATCTGCTAAAGGGAAAGGCAAATTGACTAATATGAAACAGGATAGCACACCATGCTTTCACCCAGCTGAAGGAATCCTTTCACCACAGCACGCATTTTGAAACACCCAGACCTGTCCGGACTAATCACTGTGGAGGTTGATGCCTCAGAGGCAAGATTAGGAGCCGTACTTTCCCAAAGATTTGAAGACATAGCATTTATGTCCAGGAAATTAACACCCACAGAGAGAAATTATGATGTTGGAAACTGTGAATTACTTGCTATAAAAATAGTACTGGAATAATGTGGTCATTAGCTAAAATGTGCCATGCACCCCATTATTATTTATACAGATCACAGAAATATTGAATATATCAAATAAGCTAAAAAAAATTATGCATGCAAGACCCAACAGGCACTATTATTTACAAGATTTCAATTTGTTATGTCATACAAACCTGGTCTCTAAAAATTTGAAAGCTGATTATTTGTCCTGAATAACTACTACTATGGGTAGAATATGCAAAGAATTCACTCAGGGATAAAATGAATTTAATTTATACTGGACTTACAAACCCCTTCTAATCCCACTGAATGCTAACATCTAAATACAAGTTTGAACCAGGAGATGGGTCTGGTTTCAGCTAGAAGCAAGAAAAAAACAAGAACACATTGACTTTGCAGAGGACATGCTCTGTGAATCCTTTCAGTTTGTTACCAAGCCTTATTACTGTTCTAGCCTATCTGTGCATTTGACCCAGGTCGGTTTGTTTGACTTTATGAATATTCTCTAGCCCTGTGACCATTGTAGGTCACTCAAACTGTCATGCGCACTCCCGGAAGTAGTACGGTCGCGATTCAGGAAGCATAAAAGGAGACAAGGATGGCGTTCCACATCGCTCAGTCATTGAGCTTGCCCATGCTATCGCTGATGCTTCGTCCATCTAAACATGAGTACTCACTTTCTTGGGTTTTGCTTTCGATTGAGTGTGTGTTATTAGAACGCGGGTTTATTTGTGTAAGCTCTTGCTCTCGCTCCGAGAGAGTTCTAAAAATAAACAGCGTGGTTTTTCTGCCTGCTCGCGCTATTTCCGCATTTGGGTTTACCATTCACGATACAGGGCTAACTGCTAGTCTTCTGGTCCGTCTCCAGTTGCCCGTGACAGAATGACTGAGCCATCAGCAGTAAACCCAGCAGATTACGCTCACCTCTGCGATGTGGTTAACCGGCATGACGAGTTGATCGAGCAGCTGCGCGGGGAAGTTGCGACTCTCCGCAGTGGCATCCAAGACGTCGCGGCCTTGTGCCGCCATAACTCGCCCTCCGAATCGACCAGCGTCTGCTGCCCATCACGCCATCACTACCCCATCTTACATCCCGACCTTCCTCCTTCTTCTCCCACATGCCAGTTACTAAAGCTCGCCCTTCATTTACTACTGCACCTACCGGATCCATCGGCTTTCCACCTCCCGCTGTGGTTGACACCGGAGCTGGGGAACCCATGCAATTAGGGCGCGCCTCCTTAACCGTTGCCTCTGCGCTTACTGCGGGTCAGCAGCGCACCACTGAGCCATCTGTCCCCTGCGACTGGAAAACGCGCAGACCCGGTGAGAAGTGAGAGTGGCTCACCGGGTTCCATCCACCACCCTGACCAATGATTCCCATCTCAAGGTAAGAGTACACCTCCAGTTTGGCCACAAACGGGTCAGAAGTACCACGTTCATCGATTCCGGTGCCGCAGGTAACTTCATTGACTTTTCTTATGCCAAGAAACTGGGGGTAAAGATCGAGGCATTATCCCAGCCCGTAAAGATTACATCTGTTTATGGTTGGCCCCTCTCCTCTAGCCCCATCACCTTCCAAACCCAGTCCATCACCCTCACCATCGACCAACATTAGGAACAGCTTAAATTTGACCTCATCTCCGTTTCAACTCCTCCCATCATCCTCGGACACCCCTGGTTACTTCATCATGACCCACTTATTTCCTGGACCCAAAACCAGATCCTACAATGGGGGCCGCCTTGCACCGAACTCTGCCTACGGGCCCGGGCTGGGATGTGTTCTAGGGAGTCCGAGGTCGACACAGACAACATCCTGGCAGTCTATCGGGACCTGGCTGAAGTGTTCTGTGTTCTGCCATCCATCTACCTCCTCATCGCTCCTACGACCTGGCCATCGATCTTCAGCCAGGCTCCGTCCCACCCCGCGGCCGCCTCTACCCACTATCCGCCACCGAGATGCAAGTGATGGAGGAATATGTTTCCAGCGAACTTCACCAAGGTCCCATCCGGCCCTCCTCCTTACCTGCCGCCAGGGGGTTCTTCTTTGTGAAGAAACACGATGGTGACCTACGCCCCTGTGTCGATTATCGGGGGCTCAATAACATCACCATTAAAAACTGACATCCACTGCATCTTACCAACTCTGCCCTGGACGCCCTCTCTGGTGCCACCATCTTCACTAAGTTGGACCTCTGGAGCGCCTACAACTTGGTGCGCATTAGAGAGGGCGATGAGTGGAAGACGGCCTTCATCACCCCCACAGGACATTATGAAAGTCTGGTCATCCCTTTTGGACTATGCAATGCACCTGCCGTTTTTCAGCAATTTATCAATGATGTGTTCAGAAACATGTTAGGCCGCTGGGTGTTCATCTACCTAGACGACATCCTCATATACTCCCGAACCATCAATGAACATATCCTACACATCAGAGTGTTCTAAAGAGATTGCTCGCCTACCAACTGTACTGTAAGTTGTAGAAGTGCGCTTTTCACGAGTGCTCCATCACATTCCTGGGCTTTGTCATCTCGTCCCAGGGTGTGGCCATGGACCTGCAGAAACTGGAAGATGTAATTCACTGGCCTCTACTCAAGACTCTCAAACAACTCCAATGATTTCTCTGGTTTGCGAACATTTATCGCCGCTTTATCCGGAACTACAGTACGGTTGCTGCTCCGGTAACTGCTCTGACTCGTCCATCGTCTCACCCCTTCAACCTCACCTCAATCTCCGCCTTCCATGAACTCTGACGCCGCTTCACCACTGCTCCCATCCTCGATCATTTTGATGCAGATAAACCATCTCTGGAGGTGGGCGCCGGGGCTGTTCTCTCCCAATGAGGTCCAGACAAAAAATTGCACCCTTGCAGTTTTTTCTCCAAGAAATTTGACCCCACTCAGCAGCAATACGGAGTAGGGGACTGTGAGCTGCTGGCCATAAAGTGGGCCTTGGAGGAATGGCGACACTGGCTCCAGGGCAACAGAGAGCCGTTCATCGCCTGGACCGACCATCAGAACCTCATCACCATCCGCACATTAAAACAGTTCAACCCCTGACAGGCACGCTGGGTACTGTTTTTTGAGAATTACAATTTCCACCTGTCATACCGCCAGGGGTCCAAGAACACCAAGGCCGACGCCCTCTCACGACAGCACGAGGAAGACGTCCCCAGGGCGGACCCCGCGCCTGTCCTACCACCCACCAAGATACTCGCACCACTCCATTGACTCTCGACCAGCGCCATTCACCTAGGACTCTCGACCAGCGCCACTTGAACAAGGCTGTGCTTAATAAATCTGTTCCTGTTTGTGACTTCTGGTTTACGTGTGTTCCCTCCATGTTCGGTAATAACAACTTAACAACGTAAAACAACTTCAGTGCATTAAAATTTAATATACCAATGTTATTTCAGCAGTGAAAATATTAAGTAACATCAGTAAAAATATTCAGCTTTCTTTAAAATTAACATCCATTGGTGCAGGTGTTTGTTTACATTGAGCAATTAGCTTATTTTAAAGTAGATTATGACTGTTAATTATATCGCTTTTACTCAACATTTTAATTTGGCAGGTTAAACTTCAGGCAGAAATCTAAGCACTGCAAAAGTTTCATTAAATTCTGTCCAGCCAGTTTTGCGTGATAAAATGATGTTATAATAGATAATTTTATAGCGATTTTTATAGCTGGCAATCCGTGCTGGGGGGCATTTTAGCGCATAACACTGGGCTCTCAGTTTGTGTATTTTATATGCCCTCACCAGGGACTGCTGCGGATATGTTTGCTGTAATGACTTGTGTTTAGTCTTATAGTGGCGTTTCACTATATAGTAAATTTTTTGGAGTAAGCCACGATGTGTCATGCTTTCATTTTGTAATTTCTGTGTGTTCCATGTACTCTGTCTATACACAAAACATTATCGCATTGATTGGCTCTGTTGAGAGATATATATAGCCATGCCCACCTCGAGGGCAAAAGTGCTAAATAAGTGTTAGATACGGTGACATAATCTGTCACATCACTGCTCATAACTTCACTTCTACTCAACATTTTCATTTCATTTATGGCACATATTTAACTTCAGACAAATGCCTAAGTATTGTTAAAGTTACATTAAATTCTGACAGACAGAAATTCCATTGAAAGAGAAAGTTCTGACCTATGTACAGACAAAACATTTTTTTATTTATATAGATTATTAATTTATAATTTCATTCTGGTAAAAAATTACAAATATTTTAATGACATAAACAACAAAACTCTACTAGACCTGCAGAATCATGTTATCAAAAGAAAAAACTTAAATTGTGTTTAAAATAGTCTCAAATATCATTTAGCAGTTTTTCAGTCTCACAGATATCCAGGAAAAAAAATATTTGTGGAGTACTTGTACTTTTGTACATGATACTTATTTAAAGTACGTACTTCATACGTCTACTTGTGTGAAAAACATTGAAGTGGTACATCTACTTGTAATGAATTTCATTAAAGGCAAGTATTTTACTTTTCCTTATGTATTGAGTTTGTGCAACCTTTGATTATCATTGTCTGTTTTGATTATTGTGACCTGTGTTGAATTAAACACTTTAACTGCATGTGTGACTGTTTCATAATGAGGCTAGTTTTAAGCATGCATGGAGGAGCAACACCCCCAAAATGCTCCACCTACCCCACTAACACCAAGTATTCTGCCTTCATTAAGTGCCGCGGTTCCATATAGGTGAATAGTCTGGGGAAATTTTTAAAAACTGTGTTGATTACAATTTGCTACCAAATTAACTTGGTGTTTATTTTAATATGCAAGAAACTATCCATTTTGGTGTTATCCAAAGTGAAATGGACATCCTTTAACACATACTGTATAAGAAGACTGAAAAACTGATGTGGTCATCCTTTAAATCAAAATGGTAAGATTCAAGGCAAGGAAAATAAGCAAATGCGCATTCAACACTCAAATTTACTGAAGACTCCAGAATGAAAAACAACACATTTTTTAAGCAATAGTTGCACATAATGTTTGTAGTTATGTTTTATACATAAATTCTTTTTTTACAATAGTTATAAATTAGCTAACCAGATTACTATTAATGTAAGGAGTCAGCTCTGCCAGTCGTCAAGTGCTGATGATCGGCAAGTTCCTGACTAAACAAGTGAGGAATTTAGTAATGAGATTTCATTTAGTAGTCAGTTACAGTACAAGGAGCTACATTAAATTGTTATACAGTTAAACTTTAAAATTCGCGCATAATTTGTTCTGGAAGTGTGCTTGTAATCCAAAGCACTTGTATATCAAAGTGAATCTCCCCAGATGAAAAACAGGAAACTCCAATGATTTGCTCCACAGCCCAAAAATATTCATATAAAATAATTAATACAAAATATAAAGTAAAAATAAAACAAATTACTCTCCACTTTACTTTTAAAAAGAATCATGGGTGATTTGAGATGAGAGAAGAAGGAGGAGGAGGGGGGTTACTGTGAGGAAAACTTGCTTTTGCCTACTTTTGAGGATTTTGTGGAAATGTGACATTGCATTGGCATTAAACAGATTGATCTCCCGCACTGCTACAGCCTTTTTAACCTTTGTTACAGTACAGTTACTAAATAACAGTCACTACACAATCTAAAAAAATGCACACATTGGTCACAATGTTATATACGAGTGACACATGCTCACTGAGGCTGAGCATGCTAAACAATTACCCACAATTCCTAGCATGAGAGAGAGAGAGAGAGAAGAACCATTGGCTCAGTTGTGATCTTGTGATATTTTCTACAGTGCATCCAAAAATCTGGCGAATTTCAAACACTTTAATCTAAGGCTATAATGCTTGTATTGTTTGACAATGCTTTTACTGTTTTATCAACAGTTTTACTGACTATCCTGCAGAACCACACACAGTTCTTTTGAGAACTTTTTTGCACCTGTTTGTTGCACCTACTTCTGTTTTGCATGCAAAACCCAGTAGGTTACATATTGTTTTTGTATCAAAAGTGGTTGCTTGTGTAATATGCTTTCTTTATCTAAACTTTCTTTTCTATCACAGAATATAGATTTTTCTGTAACTTTCATTGTGTCATGGAATATTGATATGAATTTAAATATTGAAGTCATAAGTATATATTCAATATTTAAAACCAGTCAGGACGTTTTCTGCTGTTAGTGCAATAGAAAATACATAATAAATACAGGAACACCAGTCCAAACAGGACATCTGCGATGTTAGACACAAGTGAACATTGTTCATAATAGACAGCTATAAGACAAACATTGCACTTAGAGCACATATGGAACAAATATAAAATTGCAAGTCATGGTGTAGTAACCCGGTTGAATTTGAAAGTTTTCACTCTTTTACTGATGTTTGTTTGGGTCCCTTTTTATTTATTTCCTTTCGTTGTCACACACATCACACCGCACTGCACCGCACCATAAGAGCTTGTGCCTCTTTCAACCAGGTACTGAAATAAGATGTCAAAATAGAAAAATACAACAAAAATAAAACAACAAATAATAACCGTTCGTTGTTTAAATACTTTAGAGTGCCTTAAACTTTAAATCTTTAGCTTTGGTGCCTTATTTTAAGTCCGTGATCACGTGTTGCCTTGTTCACTTCCAGGTGCGATCTCCGTTTTTTCTGCACTTCCGCATAGGTGCGCTCTTCCTGCAGATCCGGCAAGATGCCTTTCATAATAAAGGTCTGTATAGGCACAATAACTAAAAACAGGCAAATGACGGTTTCCTAAGTAAAATAAACACTCAACTAATTTAAACTAAATATAAATGACTGCAAATAATATAAACAAATATATAAAAACCTCCAAACTAATAAATAACTGAGGGTTATTTACACATGGTCTATTGCACATATACACTCACCTAAAGGATTATTAGGAACACCTGTTCAATTTCTCACTAATGCAATTATCTAAATCAACCAATCACATGGCAGTTGCTTCAATGCATTTAGGGGTGTAGTCCTGGTCAAGACAATCTCCTGAACTCCAAACTGAATGTCAGAATGGGGATGGGCTACAACAGCAGAAGACCCCACCGAGTACCACTCATCTCCACTACAAATAGGAAAAAGAGGCTACAATTCGCATGAGCTCACCAAAATTGGAAAGTTGCATTTCAGTTTGATTTTTGTTGAGACATTCAAATGGTAGAGTCAGAATTTGGCATAAACAGAATGAGAACATGGATCCATCATGCCTTGTTACCACTGTGCAGGCTGGTGGTGGTGGTGTAATGGTGTGGGGGATCTTTTCTTGGCACACTTTAGGCCCCTTTGTGCCAATTGGGCATCGTTTAAGTGCCACGGCGTGCCTGAGCATTGTTTCTGACCATGTCCATCCCTTTATGACCACCATGTACCCATCCAATGATGGCTACTTCCAGCAGGATAATGCACCATGTCACATGTCACAACCAAAAACATTGCTACCGTATTTTTTACAGTAAACTTCTGGCAACCACAGCTGCCGTTTTTTTTATCGTAAAATTTACGGTTTGTTTTTTTTACAGTGCAATAACGGTGCTATCGTATTTTTTATGGTAAAATTCTGGTAACCACAGCCAGTTTTTTACCGTTTTTTACTGTAAAATTGACTGTTTTTTTACAGTGTAAAGTTAAAAGTTAAAAAGTAATGTTTATAACTGTATAAAGTTACAGAGTTTATTAACACAGATGGCATCTTTTTTTAGATATATTTGTTTCAGTTAATCTAGATTGTCTAAACCACCTATGCTAGCCATATTTAGCTGAATATTTATCATATTCAGGTGAACTTCTGGACAATGATTATACCGTATGCTGCTAAATAAGAAATACTGCCTTTATAATGTTTTTTAACTCATAGTCTTTTGTCAATAAAAATAATATTGTTATAATATATAATAAGATTTTCTGTCCGCCAAGCTATTATCATCTTCAGTGAAAAGTGACAGAAAACACATATTTAAGTATAACTTCATTCAAAAAACTGGAATGAATGCTGGAGTTTTCTACTATCCAGAAAATGTACTGTTTCAGCATGCAATACAAACTATCATCGGCAACATCAGCCTCACAGTTTACTTTAAAATAGATCCTTACAGCTTCAGGATCTGATATTGAGTCACAGACAGTCAAAACAAATTCACACTTGAGTTTTAAGATTTTTTTTTTTATTTATGCCTGATTTGAAATGTTAAGCAAACACATACAGTATACAATTTTTGGCATGGCTGTCAGAACACTGTAAATAAACGATAATAAACGATAATCATCGTCTGGCAGAGGTGTGTTAAAAAATTCAACTCAAGACAGGAAATTAGTAGTTAGGTAGTATTTTAATATTTTTATTTATTTTTTTATTTGCTACAGTAAAGAACACACACACACACACACACACACACTTTCTTAGCTCTCTCTCTCTCTCTCTCTCTCTCTTTTCTCTCTCACTTCAGCACTCCTTTTATTTTCTCTGGGCTCACTGCAACACAACTGTTCATTATACAACATTTCCCACAGGTGTAATCTATTTGCCACTTATTTCTCCCTGTTTCCCCGTCCCTTCACAGGCTGGCGCTTGGCCACACCTTGGCAGTCACCTACCACTCTGATCATCTGACCCTCCACCTTGGCACGAGTGAAAGCCATATGCACCCTTGGCTTATGAATCACCTTGTTTTTAAAAGTTGGAAATACCAGATACCGATGAATGATCCATGCCCTGACATCCTTCATGCTGTGTTACCACTGAAGTGGTATGAACTGAGAGTGAAAGCCTGCTCCAGTAGCTAGTACTGGAAGATGAGGACCACCCACCTGATGGCCAAGAACTCTCTCAACAGTGCTGTTTAGTTTATGTGCATGATGTTTGTGGCTGATTTACAGCACTGGTCGCTCCTCCCCCAAACTACATGGGACAACATGGTCCCCAGCCCCCTGCCCAGAGTGTTCGTCTGCAAAAAAAAAAAATGGCAGAGATGTCAGGAGAATGCAACAGAGGCCCACTACAGAGTGTAGTCTTAACCTGAATGAAGAATGTCTATTAGCATGGCTCTTTCCACTCGAATGGATCTGGTGGCCACTTTTTATAATATTAGTGAGCTGGCAGAACCCAAATAGCTTAGCATAAACCTATGATAATAGCCAGCCAGTCTCAGAAACTATCCTATAAACCTTTTGGTCTTAGGCCTTGGGCAGGCCACAATTGCTGCAGTTTTATACCTTTGGGGCCACACCTATCTGTGATTCAAGTGCCAGTCCAGATACTATATTTCACCCATCCAACTGCACAACATTCCTTAGGGGTGACTGTCAGGCTTGCTTCGCCCACAACCCTTAGGACAGCTCTCAGGTGCTGCATGTGCTGATGATTTACAACCATTATTGTAAATGATGATATTGTCTGGATAGGGAGCAGCAACATTAGTGTGCGGGCAGAGAGCAACCTGAAAGGAAACTTCTTTCAGCACTTTTGTACTGTAAGTTGCTCTGTATAAAAGGGCGTCTGCCAAATGCCTAAATTATGTAAATTAAAGGAAGTGTCACAAATTGGTGTAAATCGGGTGGAAAGGGCCATTTTCTCAGCACATCGGAGTCAAGGGAATTTGCCAATATTTGTCAAATAAGGTGAGCTGCATCTAACTGATTTAGAAGTCTGTCAATTTGAGCAGCATTTATTTATGCAGCAAATTTAGACACAACATTGACCTTCCTAAAGTCTGCACAAAATTGTCCCAATTTGTCTGAATTTCATCCCAAACCATATATTTTTTAATATGTTTGTGCTCGTGTGTGTGTGTGTTTGGGTTGGCAGTCTATATGGGTGGCCTTCACCTAATGGTCCGTCCTAGAAAGTGAGTAATTTGGAACTTAAAGTAGATAGGAATGCAAGTCCTTTATTGGCCTGTGAAAACTTCCAAGCAAAATGCCTCTGTTATAGAACCAGGATTGTCCTGGATTGTTATGCGCCTGTAGCAAATTTCCTTGTTTTACCTAGCCCAGGTTGTTCTCAGGTAAAGAATGTATTGAACTTTGTTTTGCTTTAAGGACCCTTCTCCAAGTTTGCATGGATAATGTGACAATGGGTAATGGGTAATGGCTTGTGACAATACAGTATGGGGAGAATCCTGTATTAGCTTAAGACCGCTATTACTACAGTATGAATATCCAGGGCTTGAGTCATTTATTCCATTTTCAATTATCACAATCAACTAACCTGAATGTTTTCGGAAATGTTTGATTAAATCGTTTGACCAGACCATCCATTTGCTCTTGGTTAATTAACACTTTACATTGATTTTATGTCCAGGAACTTGCTCTCGCTCTTATCTACACGACATGAATGTAGTACCACGACCACCCAGATTCACTTTTATGATTCCAACTTGGGTGATGATATGAATGTTGAAGCATTACTATGTGGAAAATTTGCTTCCAGTATTTCCCAAACCTAAGCAACCCATTCCAGGATGGGAGTGCTGTTCCAAAGTCTGTGGCTTTACATAAAAATGGTGACTTATTTTTCTGTTAAGAAAGAAATTCTCAAATAGAAAAAAAGAGAAGAACATTTTTGCAATTAAAAATTCTAATTTGTTTTAAAATAAAAATTTAGCATTTTATATTCAATTTGGTAATCTAAGACTGGATGACATCATTCTGATACAGATATGATAAGATATACCTTTATTTGTTCCACAGCAGGGAAATTTCTTTGTTACAGCAGCGAAGAAAATAAATACAAATAAGAATAATAAAATAAAAATAATTGTGCAAATAAAAAATAGTGACACTACATTATATAAATACAAGTGAAAAAGGAAAAACAATAACTGCACTTTCAGACAAACAAATTGCACTAGTTCCAGCAAATTGCACAATGGTAAGATTGTACAGTTTAAAAAGTTCTTATTGCACAGTTTCTATTGCAGTGATAATATTGCACAGTTTAAAATGTTATTGCACAGTTCTGTTGCAATGAATTGCACTAGGATAATACTGCAGTTTCAAATGGTGTTATTGTACAGTTGTTTTTGTACCCAGATTTAAGATATTATAACTATATTGTCATACAGTAATGTTATATTTAAGATATTATAATTATTGTAAATCGAGATATTGTAACATTATATACGGTATACAACAGTGTGAAATATAGAGACTGGTTCACTGGGAGCAGCTATGATTGTGCAGTTTAATAGCAGTAGTGAGAAAACGCCTCAATGGGAATCCCCAGAACTTAGCTGGCCTTAGTTTGTCCAGTCTCTTCCTGTCTGCAGTAGAGACTCTGCTGCATGAACAGACCACTCCATAGAATGCTGACGCCACCACGGAGTCAAAAAAGGTCTTCAGTTTTGCTCCCTGCACTCCAAAAGACCTTAGTCTCCTCAACAGAAAGAGTCTGCTCTGTCCTTTTTATACATTGCGTCTGTGATGTCTGTCCAGTCCAGTTTGCTGTTTAGATGAACACCCAGGTATTTATACGAGTCCACTCTCTCAGTGTCCTTTCCCTGAATGTTCACTGGTGATAGAGAAGTGTGTTTGTGTCCACCACAAAAGTTCTTTTATCTTCCCCGCATTTAGCTGGAGGAAGTTCTGTTGGCATCAATCCACAAAGTTCTGAATCAGTCCTCTGTACTCCCTGTCATCATCCTCTGTGATCAGGCCGACGATGGCAGAGTCATCAGAGAACTTCTGCAGGTGACAATACATACATGGTAATGGTAGACTAGTGTATTTCAGACTATAAGGAAGAAAAAGATATATAGGATTCATCTTCAGGAGAGATCACAGACTCATGTTTCTCCAAACTTTGACCATAGTTTTTGGCTCTCTTCCACCATGAAAACATAAAAATTGCCAGCTGAAGCAGACAACCAGTCTCATGGGATCCCATAAAGCCTATAAGCTCTAAGCTGACTCCTCCTATTATAGTTAACTTTTGTGCTCTCTCTGTCTCTGTGTGTGTGTGTGTGTGTGTGTGTGTGTGTGTGTGTGTGTGTGTGTGTGTGTGTGTGTGTGTGTTTAAAGAACTTTATCTCAATAGTAGTATATGACTTTTGGGGGCAGTGAAGATCTGTGTTTAGTTAGACAGGGTTGGCAAGTAAACAGAAATAAGATGAATGGTCTGAATTCCACCTTCTCCATGATCCTGCAGCCCTGCACTGACAGAGATGGATCTCAAAGGGTAATTAAGGATTTACCCTGTGCACAAAAGCGAAATTGAATGACATCGGACAGCATTCTGTAATTTGATCTTTTAAGTGACCCAGAGACACTGTAAAGGGTTAACATTTAAGACCTGAATGATGCACCCGATTGGTAATGATATAACAGAGTGGCACTCATTAGAACTGGTTTGACATTGTCTACGGCAGGAAGATAGATGGCCTGAACTTTTAACATTCAAAGCGCTCCTGGCTGGTTAGCCTCCAGTGTGTTTAAAACTAAAACAGAAGTGTTGCCAAGTAAAGGCTGGAAACTAGCAATTATATTGGCATTGATTCACCCAAATAAAAGTTAAACAAAAAGTTGGATTTGAGCAGTCACCAGATGCCCAGTAACAAAGCCACAGCCAGTAAATCACCCTAATTGCTGCAAAATCAATAGATTTGGTGCAGGAAGAGGCTAATGAATTTCTAAAGAAACACATTACACTGTCATACAGCCCAGGATAATTTGGTGAATTTAACTGTCTGCAATAAACTGCCAGTTAATCCCTGTACAGCCTTTTGTACATTTGTTTTCACAACCAGCACTAATGACGACAGAGCATTTAAATCATAAATCTCATAAATAGAGTCGGAATGTGACCACAATAGAACTGCTGTGAGTATTAGTAGAGCAACACCGATTACTTTTTACTGTAGTTTCATAACCTCAATAATAAAAAAGACATTATTCATCATAAACGTGATTAATTAACCAAATAATTAATCAGTGCCACTCTACTACTTGTTATGTATACAAGTATATGTTTTTTTTTGTTGTTGTTTGTATGTTTTTCTTGGTCAACAAATAAAATTCTTCATATCTTCCCTGTTGCCTGTGTATTATTATTATTATTATTATTATTATTTACTGAATGTAAACTTCAGACTTCACATTTATTCAATATGAGCTTTGAAAAAACCTTGAGAGTAATTGAATAAATTCTTCTTTTGCAAAATTTATTGTTAGATTTTTCTCATTTAGCAAGCTTCACAGTTAGGTTTAGTATGGCTTTAAAAGACCAGCATTTATACCTGCTGGATTGGAAATAAACAGCTGTGTGGCCATAAGAATTTGTTGGTGAAGATAATTACAAAAAAAAGTATAAATTTGTTAGGAAACGTAAATTTGGCCATTGGAGTAATGAGAAAGGGTCATGTGATCTGATGAGTTCAGACCGGCCCTATTCCAGAGCGCTGGGTGCATCAGGGAAGCACGTGAATCTATGGAAAGGGAAGCACATGAAGTAATTCGCCAATCATGTATAGTGTCTATTGTACAACCCTCTGGGGTAGTGTTATTATTATTGTGTTATCATCTGGGATTGCCTCAGCTGGTCAGGTCTAGGCTTGTCATCTGGCAGAAAAAAAGTATGTCAGCTGATGACCTCAGTGTACTGAATTACCAGATTATCATGTCAATTGAGGTTTTCTTCCCTGATGGCGCAGGCATACACCAGGACTCAAACTGTGGTTCTGGTGTTTCTGGGAGAATGAGAAACATTTTCACGCATGTATGTATAACTTTTTTGGTCAGGTAGTATATAACATATATAACATATATATTCATTCTAGGTGCTTGAATCAATTCAGCATGACAAAATAGCTTTTTTCAATCCTACTTAAAATCATTTTTATTTTATTGATGAAGTGTCCTCACTAGACCTGAAAAAGTCCTTTGTCCAGGTTTCCTATTTTCAAATTGCTAAAAAAAAAAAAAAAAAAAAAAAACGGACTAAAATATATTAAAAATTACTTTTTGCTTGCTAAGTAAAATAAGTACATTGTAATTAATTAATGGCTGTTATATGTTTCATTACATGTTTTAACTACATTTTTTTATTTGTTAAATTTAATACCATCAGACATTCCTAAAATATCCAAAAATGACAGTAACTCTTGTGATCAAATGAAACTCCATGGACCACTTGTAAATCTATGTTTGTTCTATACCCTGTTCAACCGACCAGGTTCTTGTAAGTTTGATCATTAAATTTTTTTTGTTTTTAAGTTTTGATACTGTTACTGCTGTGGTCACAACCATAACATGTAAACATTGTATGTATTTCTTATTTAAAGATGATAAATTAAAGAGAATTTTTTGTAAAAATTAATGAATTCCAAGCACATTAAACATGCACCTAACAAATTATGCAAAAACAAACTTGCTCCCACATACATTTCAGAAGTTATTTAGCATAACATAAAATTGTGTCAAGATCATCAGTTTTGTGTGTATTGTGTGACAGTTTTGACCAATACATATATATAGTGGAACCTCGGATTGCAAGTAACCCAGTTTGCGAGCATTCCGCAAGACAAGCAAACATTTTAAATACATTTTGCCTTGTTAAATGAGCAAGTCTTGATTTACGAGTACCAAGCATCATCGAGTATCATGTGGCATGCATGCACTTCTTGTTTTGACACCGAGCATCACAACTGAGCCAATGGTTTTTCTCTCTCTTGCATTGGGTATAGTTGTAGCATCGATGCGTGCATGTACAGTTTACTATAACACTGTGATCCTGTGTGCACGTAAAGCATCTTTTATTTTGTGTGTGTCATCCATTTACACGTCCTTTAACGGGCACGTGTAATGTTTATTATAGCACACGCGTACATGCGCGTAAAGTAAAAGCAAGTATCATTAGAGGTTCCTTGTTAAAGATCCTGTTTCTCTCTCTCTCAAAAACCACTGATTCTGTTAGTGTGTGTGCGCGCGAGTGTCAATAGAGAGTGTGTGTCCCTCCTCATCTTGCCTTCATACACACACACAGACATAGACACTCTAACAAAAAAACTGCTCTGTCACGATTTTTCAAAGGTAAAGTGCAGGTTCATTTGTTTTATTTTTACTTTACAGGAGTGATTCCGTTAGTGTGTGCGCTCACTCGAGTGTCATTAGAGATGTTGCTTGTTAAAGAAGCTTTCCGAGAAAGCCATATTTCCGTTGTGTGTGTGTGAAAGTCATCCCACACAATAGCTCTCCCTCCTCTCAAATAAGAGACAAGTGGAGGGGAGGAGGGGTCATTTGGTAGGTCATCTAATTAGAATTTAGTTCTTTTAAATTGCTAGTTTTTCTTTTATACTGCCTATATTTAAGATTATCGGTTTTCTTTGCCAATGGCCAGTTAGATTAGCAGTGATCTCAGTAATTAATGTAATCGTCTAGGCGGCAAGTCCAATTCTACCTAATGATAATAATACAAACTAACAGAAAATTTATGTTTTCCTTCAAAGTAGTGCAGTTGATATTAACGTCACATGAATATTATCCTCACATCAACACAATGAGGATGCGTGAAAAATTATCCACACAATGGCTGTATCATTTTTTTTCATTAACTTTCATAAAAGACATACAGTACATATTTTTTACTGTACATAATCACCCTGCTTTTCAATACACTTTGTCCATCTATCAACATGCTTTTGTATTCCCTCATTTAAAATGTTTTTGGCTAAACTGTGAGCCACAAAAGCACCACTGTCTTACCTTCACTCTAAAAAATGCTGGGTTAAAAACAACCCAAACTGGGTTGTTTTTAACCCAGCTGCTGGATAAATATTGGACCAACTACATGCTGGGCTAATTTAACCCAGCAATATGGGCCATTTATTTAACCCAGCAAGATGGGTAAAATATTCAGTCCAAATGCTAGATCATATTTAACTATAATAATGTTTTAATTCTACCTCACAAATAGGTTATTATTATTTTTATGTTTTACATGTCTATGGGTAAAACAGTTTAAACAGTTAAATTACTTTGATATACTGGTCTATTACAAAAAAAAAACTAAGTTTTGCAAACCATAGATATATGCAATAAACAACACCCAATTAATTGTACAAATCATAGAAAAAATATTTATATTTATTTTTCAAAAGCACAAGATCAGATAATACAAAACAAGTTCAACAGTGACATCATTACGATACTATAACTCAGAAGCACTAATGCCTGAGAGCATGCTGGTCATCATCTCCGAACATCAGGATGTAGACGTACGGCCTTGACACTTCAGCCTGCTGGAGATATTCCACTGTGTTGGTTCCAACCTTAGAAAGAAAGAAATTAAAGAAAGTTAAAGTTTATGGAAAAATCGAGAGGGTTGGCTAGTATGCACAATTGTAAGAAGATTAGTGTTTTGTAACACCTCAGCTTTTTATATGTGGTTGCTAACAAAAGCAACCTAGCTAAATGCTAGCGTCATCCTAGCACTGCAGTTAACAGTTTAGCTTTCATTCATCACTTCACCATCTTCATACACCCTGCGAGCATTCTACAAAGAAAGCTAAAAAGCTCAGACATTTTTGCAGTTTCTTTCATACACAGGTGGGGTTCTTTGGTTTGGCTAGCTAGCAGCCATTGTCAGAAAACTAGCATCCTATAGCACAGACCAGGCTGAAAGTTTGAGTGCAACATTAACACAGTAATATATGTTACATACAGTGAACAAATTTAGTCATAGGTGAGTGAAAGTGTGTATACAGACCTTATATTTAAAGTTTACATTTCCTCTTAAATGCGTGAGGAGGAAGACCAAAAAACAAACACGAAGTTGACACAGCCACTGAATACACCAGTGAACTTCGGGGGAGGGGCGGTCTTATCTGTGATGTTAGCTGTCACTAGCTAACCCAACTTCAACCCAGCAAGCTGGGTTAAACAAAAAGTACCCAACTCCCTGTAAATAACCCAGAAAAATTACCCAACAGAGGCAACCGAGCGTTTGGGTAGTAAAAACAACCCAGCATTTTTTAGTGTGTTAACTTGTTCATCAGAAGTGAACCTTCACCCTCTTAGGGCTGTTTTCAGGTAACCAAATAGGTGTTTGTCTAATGGAGCAAGATCAGGAATAATAAAGAGGTTGCTTTAAGACCTTAAAATTAAGTTTTTCCAGAGTATTCACGGTGTGGATTTAAGTGTGCCGGCATGGTCCGTTATGTAAGATCGATCACAACACTTAGATAGCAGCTTTCTGCATTTCATCCAAAGTTTATTTTTCGGCTCTTCAATAAGCATCTCACTCTAATGAGTACACTCTAAAAATTGCTGGGTTAAAAAACAACCCAACCATAACACAGCTGCTGGGTCACTATTGGACAGAACACATGCTGGGGTGTTTTGACCCAAGTGCTTTGTTGTACCATTTAACCCAGAATTCTGGGTTGTTCATTTGACCCAAACAGTGGGTAAAACTGGCACTCTTATCTAGTGTGATAACTAATGTTAAAGATCCGGGTTATTTTATTTGACCCAACCAGTGGGTAAAATTAACTCTTGCTGGGTTGACACATTCCCTTTGATTTAGTAGATAAAACCATTGTGTTTAAAAACTTCACATAATGTAAATAGATTGTCACAGAATAAGAAAATACAAATAACTTAATAAAAAAAATGTTAGATAGAACCATATAATCACAAGGTGACCATTTGTTAAATATAACAAATGTAATATAAACACTCTCTGTAAAACAATAAAAACAAAGATGCCCCTGTAAATCTGATTTGAATTAAATAATTTTTTTTTGCATTTAATACAATGTTTAAACACTTTTTTATATGAAAGTTTTCGATACATATGATTATAAGATACAAATCTTATAATGCCAACATTACATCAAACAGTCCCTATCTAAATATTTTAACGATTATTTATTTAACTATTAGTTTCACTATTAGAATTTCATTTACTTTTAAAAGGAAATTAAGAAAAAGAACCATCTTGAACAATCTGTTTTACAGTATGTTGGAGAAAATCCCAGGTGGTAAGACATTGCTTTGTGTAGTTAACATTTTGTTAGCATTAAAAAAAACTTTTAAACAAACATCAACAACCTCCATCAAAGAGCATTGCCTCCAGGTCTGCCCCTTTGTTTCATCCCCAGGGCATAAAAACATGGAACAGCGCTCCAGTCATCTCCACATTTTGCAGATATTCCACGATGTTGGCCTACCTGTGGGTTACACACCATCCCTTACTGTTACAATATAACTGACATTTACGTGAAGCATTTTTGTGAATGAATGACGTACAGCTCCATATGGATTTAATGCAAAACGTGTTTTCTTCTATAAATACACAAAACATGTGATGTGAACATGAATTTACTGTATATTTCTGATTAATTTACCTCAGGATGTAACATCTGAGGGATAAAAGGATACGGCGCTCCAAACCCTAGATGAATAGGATATTTAAGTGATGAATTTAAAACTTGTACAGAATATTTCAAAAGTAGCTAATTTTCAACTATGACACATTTTTCTTTTATAATTAAAAAAAAAAACTGAAAAAAAAAACAATGAGAAAACATATAAACCCAACACCTCAATATCAAAGCATTTAACTTGAACAATAAAATATGTTTGCTCCTATCACAAATTACTTAAAAAAGTAGAAATTCAAATTAAAATACTGAGTGTTCTGAGCATGATCCAGCCAGAAGTATAGAATCCAGAAAGTTCTCCAAAGAATAAACCAACTGCTGGATCAAAATAACACAACCAGGTGTTTGTTTGTTTTTCCCCAGAATGATCCTGAATGTACATATCCAGACATATTAAGACCGTTATTAAACATACCCCACGCTTCTTATGACAACTATAAAATATTATAAAATTTGCCAACAGACTTTCCACACAATTAGTAATTTACCTAAACTTACATTTAAGATTACATTGATTAAATTTAGGATTTTATTTATGTGCGCTAACGAAACACACTTTTCTTATACAGTATAGCCGACTATTGGCACAGAATATAAAAACATAAACTCCCCTCACCACACTATCAAAGTGTGATGGTGGAAAAGTGAATGAGCATGAAAATTAACTTGCTCCTACCACAACTACAACATTACTCAGAAGTGAAGAATCCAGAAAGTTTGTCATGCCGTGTCTCAATTCCAAGAATGCAAAGAACAGACTTGACATGGAAGTGCACACTCGAGGGTTTGAGGACACTGGGTATAGTGCAAATGGATTGCAGCGTACAGGAAGCGTCTCACAGCCGCGATATATTATACCATAACTGTATTATACCAAAGATTGCCTGTTAAAAATACCCAAAATTAAATAAATCCCCTGTTTTAACCACTGCAGAGACATCACAGCCAACGGTAGTTTCCAAAAGTTCCTGGAGAGGTGAGGCTATATTGGGCAGATACATGAGCACAGAGCACGGCAGGATTGCCTGGAGCTCAAATCTCCAAAATCGTTGGGGCAATTTTTTAAATAGACGTTAACTTTACTAACTGGTGGAGGGTTTGAGACGTACACACATACAGTCTCATCTAAATAACTCTTAAAACTACACTTTGTGACACAATAACAGTAATATTTCGAATATTTTTAGGCTGCAGTTTGAGAAACCAGAGAATAAAGAATAAACCAGTTGTTAGGTCTAAATAACCCAACCAGGTGTTCATTTGTAAATGCCCCAATGCATCTCATTTGACCCAACATTACCCAACTTAAAAATGTGTTTAAAGTACCCGAAATAACCCAGAATTTTGACCCAGCATGAATAACCCAACAATGTGTTTAAAGAAACAACCCAGCGTTTTTTAGAGTGTACTGTTGATTGTTGAAACTTTTTCCTCCTAATGTTTCAAACCTTGCCCTGGAGAATCCCAGAAATCTGTAAGAATAAATTTTCCAGCTGACGGCTGACTTTTGAACTTTTTCTTAGTGGACAAATGTTTCCATTCTATAGCCATTTACTCTCACACTCGTAGTGATGAATCCATGTCTCAGCACCAGTAAGAATGAAGAAACTTTCGCCTTCCCCAGAGTATCGATCACAATTTTGGTAGCAGATATTTAAATGTTTCTGTTTACACTCTGAAGTCATGTATCATTTTTTTAAAGATGAAAGGCAATACACAATATACAGTAGTAATACACACATATAAAATGCAGGTTTCCTTACCTGTTTGAAAACGTTCAGCTGCAAAACACACACGCAAAAAAGAAAGATAATTAGCTTGTATTATATCAAAATGATCTCTGGAAATGCCATTTTCTTTTCCTAAGGCACACCACGGGCAAATGCAACTTGCAAAAGGCTTTCTTTCGAGGGAGAAAACTTTTTGGAGTTGAATAATTTTGTTGTAATGCAGTTTATGCATATAATAATGGTTTGCTAAAGAAAGTTTTATGACCTTTACATGTACAGTAATGCTATCAGGTCACACTAGCATAGTAGCATATTTCAACAAGTTTACATGCAGATCCAAAAGAGAGATGGCACATCTGTACAAAAAAAGGATAATGTAATGCAGTGTCAAACTGTATTTTAATACTAACTGTACTGTCCCATTCTATATCTCATTTGAAAATATATAGATATACCACCCAGCCCTACTTTGACTTGAAGTTTAATTTATCAGTTCTCTGTCAGCCCCTGGGTCTTGTATTGTGGTAATGCCAGTGCTTTATGCCTCAGAGTACAAGTTCTATAGACAGAACTTGCTAATACATCATTGTCCTTTCAGCACAGGTGTTTAATCCATGAAATAATCAATAGCAATAGCCTCAAGTACTCTAGCTTAGGACCAGAGCACTAGTCTGATCAATTGTCTTCCATTTTCATGTCTACCTTCCTTGTTTCTCTAAGGCAGTGGTACTAAATTCAAATTTAAGAAGGTCCGGTCAATAAAATTTTCCTCGAGCCAAGGTCCGAATTTCATGTTTATGTTAGGATTCAGATCTACTGTACAGTATATATGCAGGTCATTTTGAGTCATTAACTATAAGTTAAGTTAAGCCTTTACAGCACAGTGAAATTCTTTCTTCGCATATCCCAGTGCAACTGAGATCAGAGCACAGGGTGAGTCAGGATACAGCGCCCCTGGTGCAGACAGGCTTAAGGGCCTTGCTCAAGGGTCCAACAGTGACAACCTGGTGGAGCTGGGAATACTTGTATAATATCTTCCGATCAGTAACTCAGTGCCTTATCGCTCTGAGCTACCACTTATTAATAACCTACTCATTAATGTATATCAGTAACTATTTTAAACATGTGGGCAATTTAAACTTTTGTTTACCTTTGATTTTATTCAATTTGTATGGAAAACAAATCATCTTTAATGAGTCTTGCACACTGCTAGGCTGTAAATTAATTAATGAAGACTCTGGTTGTTCTAGCATACGAGCTCTTATTTTCCGAGCTTTAATGACCCGTATTTTGTCTCACAGACATCAAAACAAAACTTTCAGCTGAGTAAATATGTGGATGAAGTCTAACTCTTGTCCTTTAGACAGAATTTGTTAATACATCCTTGCCCTTTCATACCGGGCTGTCAGTTCAGATACTTTTGCTGTAACAACCAGTGTTTTTTTTTTTCTCATAGTAGCGCTTCATATTACTTCTTGTTATTAGGGCCAAGGTTTGGGAACACATGGGAAAACTTCCTGCAGGAAAAATAAACATATATTGATCCATTCACTAAGTTTTTTTGTAGCCTACTTTTTTTTTTTTTTTTTTTTGAGTAAGCAACGTTGCGCTTAAGTTTCTACTTCTTCCGCACACTCTATGCGCAGTAAACTATTGCACTGATTTGCACTGTTGAGTCATGTGTATGGCCTTGCCAATTTTGAGGGGAAAAGTTCTAAATTACTGGTATATCAATTATTCTTATTTATCAAAAAAGCATCAAGGTCCGGATAGAACTGTCGCTGGGTCTGCTATTTAATGTTGCCTGCTCCAAGGCTTAGCTAAATCCTGTTACTGTAAGTATGCTACCCTTTTATATAGGGATTATTTGGCCTGGGTGGTTTAATATGACAGCCTTCTTTGTAGCATAATTAGCATAATTTTGTATGGTTAAAAAATGTAAATGTTGAGACCCTGTGGATCTTGCAAAATGTTGTAACCTGTGGATCTTGCTGTTCAATATAGGCCAGCTGATGCTTTTGGTGACAGTATGCAAGCCGTGTTAAACCAAAACCATCAGGATATGTTCAGATGTGCTTATTAAACATTCAAAAATACAACATACTCACCTGTAAGGTTCTCAGATGAAGCATTAAATATTGACCCTGAGCATGGAGAAGATATGACGATACCAAGATGGACAGTTAATGTATCCAGTTTTAGCTGCAGGCAGTTGATGAGTTTATGGAAATTATGCTTGTACACACAGTATGTAAATCAATCTGTAAAGCCACCCTGTGGCCCTTGAATATAAATTAGAAGTGGAACACAAAGAAAATAAAGCCACCTACACCACCTACATATGCACAAAGCAACAATAAGAAAAATGAAGTCTGATATGCCTCTAGGTGACCATTTTAGAATCTGTGTGGACGTAGGAAAGGAAAGACCCTTGATATTGGTATAATAGTAAAAACAAGAACAGATTATTTAAAGGAAAACTATTTTAGGATTTGTTTTAGTTGTAATGTTACATTGTGTCCAGCATTAGGCCTAACATATTTTGCTGATGTTTCTACTCACAAACTACTGTTTCAGATGATGAGTGTATTGTCAGGACTTGTAGGTAAAAAAGTAGTGGGCTGAATTCTAGTCTCCCAGGATCTAAGTTTGGCGTTCCTATAATACACAACATTTTTTTTTCATAACTTTTTGTCAGTAGTATTTTTTTTTTTTTTAACAAAAAACTTTTTTTTTTTTTTTTTTTTTTTAACTAAAGCAAACGAACATATAAAAAAGCTCAGTGTGTACTGGGGAACGGTTTGTTCTTGTACAGCTCAACAATATACCATTTTCTGTAAATGTTGTGGGGCTGCTGTTTTTGTGCTAGAACACTCACAATGAATAATAAGTCCAATAATACTTATGGAGAACCTTAAGGAGACTGGAACGTAGGAGGTAACATATAACAATTAATCACATTATATTAACTAAAATGGAGGAATTGTAGGCATCATTTTTTTTTAAACCTCTGTAATTATGTGACTCCTTCATTCATAAACATCTTCACATGCATAACTGTAGGAACAAGCAGTTGCTCGACCAAAAATAAAGAAATAAATGTATCGATCAAGCACTCCCAGTGGTATTAAGTCAGCTCTCATACAGTATATTGATTATTTTAGGGTATGCTACATTTATTTATACATAACCACATTATATTTGTTCACTGTGTTATTTAATATTTGAAACAAAGTTATAACTGATTTGTGTGGTATACTGTGTATATTTATATATAGCCTATTTAGAACTAAAGGCCAGTCAGAGCTATAGGCAATCAAGCTCACTCTTAATATGCAAGGTATTTTAATATATTCTTAAATATTGAATATGTGTTCCCTGTGAAGTTTGTGGATCAATTCTCATTTAACAAATACTGCAGTTTACAGAAAAGTGCACAATCCACAAAATGCTTCTGGAGGACCCTTTACTGTTCAGGTACTCTCCAGAACTTTAGTTATGACTAGATTGCTGAACATTTCCATCTAATCCAGACTATGTAATCTTTCATTCTTGGGTTTTACACATTGCCATCTTGTGGGGGATAAAAATCATCACACTTCCAAAAGTACATGAGAAAGCAGGCATCAAAGAACCAAATTTCTTACTCAATAAATACTACTTCACAAACAAATAAAATCAGCTCCAGAATTATTGGTGCCCTTGAAAAGAAAAATTGCAAAAAGCATGAGAGCCTCGTAGGCTCAAACCTAAAACAACAACAAAAAAGAGAGAGAGAGAGAGAGAGAGAGAGAGAGAGAGAGAGAGAGAGAGAGTGATGAATTTATCATTAAAAAAAATCTTAGGCAAACCAAACCCGTGTTGTATGCACCCCTGCATTACTATTTTGGGAAAAAAAAACTCTTTTCCCACATAAAAGCATGGCATCTTCACCGTTAATGTCTGATGACAGTTGCGCAAAGTAATTATGCAATATTTACAGATCTTTCAGCATTCTAGGTCCTTCACTGTGGCCCTACCCTTCAGTTTACCCCACAGCTTTACAGGTGTTATTTACAGTACGTCAGAAGATTTAGATTGTCAAAAGCGTGGTCCTCTGACCAGTGAACCATGCCCTAGTTTTTGCCTTAAGCCAGATGCAGACTGATTTGTATTTAAAATCTCTTGGTATTGCATGGACTCCATAATAATCTATTTTATAACATGGCTCGCATTGCTCTCACTGTACTTGACTTGTGGGGATTTGATTATTTTCTGGGTGTCTATTCTTATTTTACTGTGAACCTACCTCAGACCTACCAAAATGCAATATATTTGTCTCCTCTAAACATGACTATAATAATTTTAGTACCATCCAATTAAGGGTCAAATTTTTATTTAGATGACGAAAGGGGATTTCCTCATGTAAGCTTAGGTGGTGTCTGTTTGCAGGTTTAGGGACTTGGTGACCCCCAAATACTACAATCTTCCTCAAATATTCAGTATTTATTTATTTATTTATTTATTTATTTATTTAGTAAACACATTTAGTGGCTAAAAAAGAAAGGGCTGCTGTATAAGAAATAATGAAAAAAAAACATGACATCATATTTCGTAGTAATATGTAAAGTTTATTTTATGTTAGAACACCAAATGAAAAAAAAAAGAGAAAAATGTAACAGCATAAAATTCTGTGCAACATTTTATACAGAATTTGTATTAAACAATCACATTTCTCATGTCACTTGTGTTCTACCGTGAAATGACTGAACTGGAATGTGACTGGCCAGAAGAAGTGGTGGTGGTGCTCAGCTGAGAGAAACCACTGTGACTGGACTCCAGACTTGTCATAGAACCCCTAAAACATGATAAGAAAGAAACATATAAAAAAAGATAATAAAATCATCTTATCATCATCGATCTGAGTACTTGGCAAATACAACCTAAAAAAAAAACAATCTATGTTTTTTACCGTGCCAATAGTTAGTTACTCAACTATAAAGAAGCCAAAGAGAGGGAGAAAAAAAAACATGCGTGTCATACTAAGTATACCCCATGAGTCAATAGCTTGTAATAACCATTAATAAAATGATGGACTTAATCAGGATCTCACATCGCTTTGGTCCATTTTTTTTTTTACAACATTGTTTCAGTTTATTGAGGATTTTTTGGTCATTCACTTATTTCACAGCTCTCTTAAAATTTTATTTCAATTGGGATGATGTCTGGACTTTGACTAGGCCATTCCCATATCCATCATTGTTCTGTTGCATGACCCGATTCTGACCAAATTTTAGCTTTTAGCCATGCAGATGGCCTCACATTTGAATACTCTAGAATTTCTGGTATACCAGAAATACCGGGGAGTTTGTGGTTGACTCAATGACTGCAAAAACAACCCAAATCATCACTCCTCCACTGCTGTGCTTCACAGTGGGTATGTGGTGTTCCTGCTGAAATGCTGTTTTGTTTTTGCCAAACATACCGCTGGGCATTAAAGCCAGACAACTCCACTTTGGTCTCATCTGTCCATAGAACATTGTTCCAGAAGCCTTGTGCTTTGTTCAGATGGAGTTTTGTAATCCACAGTCATGCTTCAGTGTGCTTTATAGTCAGAAGAGGGTTCTCCTAACAACCCCTCCAAACAAACCATACTTGTTCAGTCTTCTTCTAATTGTGCTGTCATGGACTTTACATTTTTGACATGCTCAGTGAGGCCTGTAGGGTCTGAAATGTTGCTCTTTGGTTTTTGTATTTCTCTGAGCATTGCACGGTCTGACCTTGGGGTAAAAGTTCTTGGACATCAACTCCTGGGAAGATTGGCAACTGGTCTTGAATGCTTTCCACTTGTGAATAATATTTCTCATTGTAGAACTCCACAATTGTTTGAAAATGGTTTATAACCCTTTCTAGATTGATGTACAGCAACAGTCACTTCTCTTAGACCATTGCTAATGTCTTTCCCTATTGGCATTGTGCACACAAATGGCTAAACGGCAAACGGCCAAAACCTTTGCTTTTATAGAGATCTGCAAACCTGTTCATGATAAATTAATAATTAAGCCAATCATTAAGGCTAATGATTAGCAGCACCAGCAACTTACCCTCTTTGGGCGACTTCACACTAGGCACAATTGATTTGTACCATGCCCTGAAATGGTTGTCACATGCTTAATACACACAGATTTTGAAGGTGACAAACAGCATTGATGCCTTGTCCACTTCCATTTCATATCAGATTTGATCCGTGACTGAGTACACTGTATGTTCGTACTCATCATACTCGTATGAGGCCACCTTTTCCAGTGGACTTGGGCACGGTTTTATTTTATATACAGTATATATATATGAAATGATTTGTTCGCATATACCAATTAGAAAGCTGACGAGCTGAAGTCAGAGCGCAGAGTCAGACAGGATACAGCGTCCCTGGTTATGATTGGGTTAAGGGGTTAAGGGCTCAACAGTGGCAACTTGTCGGTGCTGGGGCTTGAAACCCCAATCTTCTGATCAATAACCCATTTATGTCTTCATTTATGCTGAATAAATAATCACAGTGGGAAAATTTGTATGCTGTTGTTCACCTGAAGTTGTATATATATATTTTTTTTACACAAACAAACATAGAACTAAAGGAAGGTGGCACTAATGTTTATACACGACGACACACACACACACGCAGTATATTACTTAAATGTATTTCATACTAATTGTTTCTTGCACTGATATGTCCCAAATGAGATAGTATTAAAAGTTTAATTTAAAGTTCTATAACCCAGGGGCTATCAAACCTTTTGCAGTTATTTACCCCTTAAGCTGTAAAATATATTTCTCACACCACTTCGGTTCAGGTATACTGTATAATGAGCATAATGTACACTATCTTAAGAGGTTGAAGTAGAACTATTTTTATAGACACACACTGAGAGAGTGAACTGTGGGAAAAGCAGTCAGTCAGCTTGTATACTCTCCCCTCCAAGTTTGGTGTCAACAAATAAAAGTAAGGTGAAGATCAAGCGCTAGCGTCTGTCTTGCTAACTGTCTAGCT